>JBAMYA010042938.1:0-13874 GCA_037176975.1 Arrhamphus sclerolepis
TGGTAGTCTGTTTAGGGGCACAACCCACAGACTCATCTCTGCTGCTCATCCCACAAATGTATGTTCCTTGCAAATGCAGCACCATTTGGACGATTTACTGTGAAAAAGCATTGTTTGCAACAAAGAAATAATCTGCCAAACACATATTTTCTTTTACTTTTTGTTCTTGGTATAGTTTGCAGTGCATATCATTCATGCAGCAAACTCCTGTGTTATTTAATTCTGTGCCTTTTGACTCCAGTGCATCAAAGCATCCCTCTCCAACTGTTTCCTCATGTTATTTTTAAATGGAGGTATTTGCAAAAAGTTATGAATTAAGCCTTTTTTTTTTCAAAGAACCAGGATGACAACAAATGTGCACTCATTGTGTTATTGTATGAGCAGAACATCACAACATAAAATCTTCTTTCTGTATTTCCATTTTTTGTTCCTGTGGTAAACATTTTAGAACAATAAACAGTGAGGACATTCCTGCATGGTTTTGAAGTAACAACATTTAAGCAGGCTGGGACGTTTGCTTGTGTAAGAAGAAACCAAAGAGAAAAGGTATACAAACATACCCTGAACTGGTATCTTTTTAAACCAAGAAATCATAAAGAAAAAAAAAAGAAAAAGAAAAGAAATTTAGCTGAGGCTTCTTGGAAGCACACGTTTTCAAGATCTGTGAAGAAAACTTCCTCTGAACAAAATAATAAAGTAAATGCAAGGCTCAAATACACCCAGATTTCCATATTTGATCCCAACTCTCATTGCTTTTAGCAATAAAAGTGATTTATTTATTTTATTTTATTTAATCTTTTTAGGCAAAAAGGTTTCAAAGCAAAAAATCTGCACTTGTTTCACACCACCAGTCTGTAAAAGTGACATATGCTGCAACTTGCAAGCTCATTTGCCACACATTATTGATAATGTGCTTTTCTAACAGTTAATGTTTTTAATGCTTCTTTTAAATTACTGAATTTGAAAGTACTTCACATATGGGGAATTTCCAGTATATGATTTTCTTTAAAGGGTGAAGCTGGGCAAAATATTTATTCGCCCTCTCATCATTTTCTTTAAACCTTCAAAAGTTCCCTGTGTCTTTGTTTGCTCTGCATGTGTGCTGCAGCTGATGCCTTTCAGACGTAGCGTACTAGAAATGACGTCCAGACAGTCACAAAGGCGAGTCTCCCTCGCTGTTTCAGGTTTCAGTTTGTTACCATGGCAGCAGCTGCCACTTCCTGCCACAGTTCCTGTGCTCATTCAGTTTTGCGTGCACTTTCAGAGGAATTACGAAGTGCAGTGTTTACATTACCATATATGGGGTTTTGTGAACAATGAGCACAGGGCTTCCCCAAAGTTAAATAAACAACATTAACTGTATCCACACACATGCTAAAGCCCAACAACACACACCAACAGCCCTGAGTGTGCTCCTTATCAGTCATTCAGAACTGCACCCATTTGCACAAAATTATTCCCATTTGCGGCTGAATGGAATGTGAATGCGTGTCATGCTTTACATGAGAATCAAAGAGACTGTGGGACAAACACTTGAAGCATGCCAGTTTATTTGATCGTGATCTTACTTTTGCAGGGGGGTTTTGTAACCTGCACTAAGAGTAGCCTCTTTCAAGCAAGCATAATCTGAACTTTTCTCCCTCATCATATTTTCAGTTGCACGGCTCTTCCTAGGGGAGGTTTGAAATTCACCTTTTTTCAGTGGAAACTATGTCAAGCCCACACATACAACCGGTGTTTCCTTGCTACACACTCAGAGCAGTAAAACAAAAGAAAAAACAAAACAAAACAAAATACATAAGAGCAGGAGGGATAATTGTCAAACAGCATTTGTGTTTAACAAGAGTTGGATTTTTCCCAAAAAAGGAGTTTCAGTCCATTTCTACCCATAAATCAAAGAATATTTGGCCCAAATCTTCCCCTTTTCTGCAGTTTTCTTTGGCCAACATTATGCTTTGGCAGCTTTGACTCAAGGTACATATGGCTGCAAAAACTCAGCAACATATACACCAGACATGGCCCAGTTCTTCATTTTCTTTGGGCCTTTGAGCCTTTGGGCCGTACTTGGCCCTCACAACCCTTGCTGTAGCCCATGTCAACACGAGCTTGTGAAATTATACCACACACACACACACACACACAAACTCAAGTTTGGCACAGTTCATGAACTCTGGGACACAAAGCATTTACCAGCATGTTAACTAACCACTATATTGCCAAACATAGCCAGATAAATCCAAATGTGTCTGCTGTCTGGGTAAACATGAAATGTTGACTATTCTCCCACTTATAACTGTATTCTTTTTTTGTTGTTGTTTAGCAGGAACTTTGTCTATCTCTGGTGACTAAAGGGGAGTGGAACGGGCAGACATAACTCTGCTTAGCTCTTGTCTGGAGGAAGGCCAGCTCATTGACATTCACCACACAAAACTGTATGTACTCTTTCAGTATCCATGACCTCAGCTGTTTCAGCACACTGCAAAACCATGCCTTAACTCACAGCACCACATTCACTAATGGGGACCAAGGGTGGATAGATGGATGGGTGGCTTAGCAGGAGGGGTGAGAAGGATCAGGAGGTGAGCATGAGTGGCAAAGTGGAAGAAGCAAAAAAAATGCCCTGGCTGCTCCAGCAGCAGTGAATACCTGCTGGAGGGCATCCAAGCCATTGGCCTGCCCTTTTGATGGTGTGCTTAACGTGAGAAGTCACATTGTTTGTGCAGGAAGTCAGATAGTCAGCATGGAGCAGCAACAGTACAGCTTCCACAATTAATTCAGACACAAGCCTAATTAGGTGACAACTATCTCCAGAAGGTGACACTCTGGACACCCCAAGGTGTGCCAGGCCATAGAGGAGACCTAGTTTGTACTGTATAAATACTACATTGTACACTTCCTGAGCGCTGGGGTTACTGTTTTCTGCCATGCAAGTCTGTACCGTATAATCATTGGGGTAGGGTTAACTGTGTAATGTCAGTAAATTTCTGAGTGTGGAATTAAGGTGCAATGATCTTCTGTCATGTGCTGAATGCAGGAACAGAGGATGAATAGGTAGGAACATGTGCTATAACATTATAGAACCGAGGTCAGTTCCTACATTGCAAATTAATAATGAGTCGGCTTTGCAATTCTGGGTCTTACGCCATATAAAGAGATGGAGATGCAATATCGCGAGAGCTACTAGAAGCTCAACCAATTTCACCCCCACAGCTGCTAAAGGTCACTGGAGCAACTGTTGAAAGGTACCTGATCTTCCTCTCAGAGAAAAGAGAGGTGGTGGAGGACACCAACTAAAAGAACATTTGACATATGACAGCTGCCAGAAACCAACCAAGTGCTAAATCTGTGACAACAGAATTCAAGATATAGAGACGTCTGCATAGATGCACTTTTCTCCCACATTTTCTTCACAAAAATGCCATGTTAACACCACTAGATGATTTTATTTTATTTTTTTTATTTTTTTATCAAGGAAAGATAATTTAATGTGATTATACACTACATAATTTTGTCACAACCTTATTGTTGTTTGCAACAATAAAGAGACCTAAAAAAAAAAATAGATGTCCACACAATATATTTTATATACATTCTTCAATTTTTTAGCTTAGACTAATAAAAGGCAAATTTAAAGGTCAGAACTGACTTGGTCTTTCCAGTCCCTGAATCGTTGCCCACATACCTCTGATTCATTCAGTGATTCATTTAGATTTAATTTGTTCTTATTGATGGCTGTGTCCCTGCATTTGGTGACACAGCTGACCAATATGAGCTTAAGAAGGGCTGAGAATAATTATATCTTGCTCTAAAAACAGTGACCAGGATTGAATACACTTAAAATAAAAATTATATTGGAAGTGTACTGACATATTAGTCACTCTAACAGGAGTGGAGGCTGCATTAGAATGCATATGACTAATAAGCTGCTGACAGAACTGCATCATTTTAGTGCAGCATGGCTGTGATTAGCTACAAGAAACTCCACTCTCTATTAGTAATACCTTGACATTTTTAAATTACTCTCATAAGTATTCTCTTAGTCTTAAAATAAATTACAGTAGGTACACTTGATGGGATAAAATCCTCTCTGAGCACCAGGAGCTGGTTTTGTTGCTAAGCAGCTTCATCCATCAAATTACAGAACAGTATGTTTGCACTAATACGTTTATGGTTTCCACAGAAATGATTTTCACTTCTTTTCCTGCCAGAACTGTGTTGTTTGATTAGTGAATGCCATATTCCTGGGTGGGTGTACACATCCTGTTTACCCAGCCTCTGTGGCTTATTTTATCCATGACCTCCGTGCTATTTTCCCTTGGGTTACAAGGTCTGACTCCGGGGTCAACACCGCACTGATGAGGATAGACAGCTGTACACTTCTGAGTGTAACTTTTGCTAGTATGTATTGTCCTGCAGCAGCCCAATGAAGACTTGTTGAGGTTTTCACAGGGGGATCGCGAACGTGTGCGTGTTTGTGTGTCTGAAAAAGATATCAAAGGTTCTCTTCACAGCCTTACAGCTGCATAAATATCAATCAGGTAATGTTTCAAACAGAAAGCTATTCTTCTCTTTCAACTGTGTAGGGAACAAACAAAAATAGACAAAAGACAACAAGGTCCCTGCTGACCCAGTGAACAGCCTGGGGTCTTAACAGAGGAGGAGACATAAGGATGAGCTCTGATGTCTTTGCCCTGACCTGAAGAAAATGCATCTTCAGTGTGTTTGCTCCATTACACTGGTGTGCAGATGGGGCTTTCATCAGAGTGCTGTTTCATCTTATGTAAAATGGTAAAAGCATGAACTTAGACAATGCATGAAAGGACAATATAGAAAGGAAGGAAAGGAGAGGGTATCTAAGGACAGCTTGGGTTGAAATTTACTTGAACTCATATCTCATCCTGTTGTTTTTTCCAGCAGCTGGTGGCTTGTGCAACTCACTAGGAATTAAAAACATTGTATGAGAGAAAGGAACAAAAGAGTCTCTTCAGTTGATAGCAGCATAAAAATCAATGACAGACATTTTAACAGATGAATTGTGATACTGTGATTTAAATCTGTATGTTAAAAACTCACAATAAAATATCTCTATTGTGTTCATTTACAGATTTGTCATTTTATTTTGGCGATGGAAGTAAATTCAAATATTTGTGTTTCAAATAAAATACAACATTATTATTCTCATACTATATGTGGATGGAGCACTTTTTATCACCTTCTGTCAGAAGCGTGCCTGTTTCTTTAAGAGTTCAATCCTCAAAACCCAATCTGGTTAAAAAATGGTGTCAGGTGGCTTTTTTTTTTTTTTTTTTGGCTGTCTACACTAATTTGTTTCATCTTAAAACATAAAAGTTTCTTGTTAAAGTTACACCAGGGATCCACACTTTTCAGGCAAACTTGACCATAAAAACAACATGTTTTTGATCATGTGCAGACCTGAGTCAGTTTGGAAATGTAGCTCTTGCCATCTAATGTGGAAGAACAGAACAAAAGCTTATGGAAAGGAATGATATTGTTGTACCATTTTGCATTGTGATGATTTTCTCTTCTTGCTCATATGTATCCTTCCTGGGTTCACCAAGCTTATATCACACCATCATCAGAGTATAACACGCAGACATGCCTTAATGGCAGGGTAAAAGAAGAACATGGAGATGGAGCAGCGACTGCTGCTGGCTTTGTTGTGCTTCATTGTCCTTGGCATCAGCTGTTACGCAGCCAAAGTTTGCATTTAATAATGCTTCAGCTGCCTCGATATGTAGGAGGAAAGCTATTGTTGCAGCAATCTGCAGCAAAAATGGTTTCCATTGCCATTTTCTAACTGTTTTCACTTATGCACGCATGCCTAATGACCATGGATGACCTTGTAATACATGTTTTTGGTGGTGTAATATGGCCAGAGATCTTTTCCAACATGGACATCTAATGCTAATATGGATGCAGTTTTAATTTATTTAAAACTGTGTTTGTTTTAAAGCAAGCATCCATTAGGAAAGAAAACATCTCGCAAATGATTGTTTTAGAGGAATAACTGTTGTCGTGTAGCTTTGCAGCTCAGTGACATTCACAAGACCGTTAGAACACACTAAAGATGAGGGGAAAACCCAAAAAGCATATGTACTCTTTAAATGCATCCTTCTCATACTTAGCAGTAAGTGCATGCACACAACAGAGACCTTCTAACGTAGCTGCTATCCACAGCTTTATTCAGACCAAACACACACTGATACACGCATATTCATGTATTTATGTGTATGTTATACATTTTCATGTTACACAATACTTCTTTTTTTTTCTTTTTTTTTTTTTTTTTAGCAGCACGACATCCTGGAATATTTTCCGTTATGCTGAAATGAGCATATGTGTCAGCCGATGTGTTTTTTTTAGCGAGGGGATACAGCTGAGGGTGTCTTATCTTAGATCACACAACAACGTGTGAAACCCCAACTCCGTGGAACTCCTCTCATTCCCAAGAACCACAAAGTTTCTGTTTGTGGTGGCAGCTGAGCTGTCTGTCTCTGAAGACAGTTACATCCACAGAGCAAGCTTGCAGAAAGCTGTGGAGGCTGAGGCTTGACAGTCAGATGTATTCAGAAATAGGCAGTGACTTCTCAGAAGAGGCTCTTGGTAGTAGCAGTATGACTGGAAGCCATGAGAATTTATCAGTGCGCTGCTGCACTTCTTGCTCATGTGACATCAGTAACAACCAGTAAAATGAAGAACAGTAAGCACTGAAACAGTTAAAAAAAAAGACTAGAATCAGTATGAGGACTCTGCACCTGCAATATTCACTGTAAATGTGTGTCAACTTTCTCACATGTGGTTTGTTGTGTATTTGTATCACCTAACTGACATATGAAGGGGTAATCCAATCTTCAAAGCAACACACAGACATAATTAACTTTGGTTCTATTTTCAACCTTTCTTTTTTTTTTTAGAATTCACTAATTACTTTTATCCAAACTGCAAAACCAGCAACAAATCAATCCTTAAATTTTTACACAGATAAACTGTATGGGTATTTATACACTTGCTGAGCACTTTAAGTACACCTTGCTAGTATAGGGTTGGACTTCGTTCACCTTCAGAACCTCCTTGATTCTTCATGGCACAGATTCAACAAGGTTTTGGAAATGTTCCTGAGCGAGTTTGGTCCATATTGGCATGATAGCACCATACAGTTGCTGCGGCTTTGTCCCATCCATGATGTAAATATCCCATTCCTCCAAATGCCAAAGGTGCTCTATTGGATTGAGGTCTGATGACTGGACCTGACGTCGAGGTCACTGGAGTACAGTGAACTCCTTGTCGTGTTCAAGAAACCAGTTTGAGATTATTTGACCTCTATGACAGGCTTAGCCATTAATACAGTGCATGATGGATCTATGTTTTCATATGGTTTACACTGAAAACTGACCCTACCATCTGAATGTCGCAGCTGAAATTGAGAGACATCAGACCAGGCAATGTGTTTCCAATCTTCTGCTGTCCAATTTTGATGAGCCTATGCGATTTGTGGCCTCAGTTTCCTGTTCCTGTTTTCAGTGAACAGGAGTTGCACATGGTCTTCTGCTGTTGTAGCACATCTGCTTCAAGGTTCAACGTCTCGTTCGTTCAGAGATGGTATTCTGCATATTGTAACATTAAGGTATGGAAATTTATGTTTGGTTGATTTGTCTGCAAAACACACATCTGAAAGCCTGCTTCCCTTTTAGATGGCGCCACATTTGTAAGGAGCCTGCATTTGTGGGATGAGCAGCAGAGCTGAGCGTGTGAGTTGCACCCATGAAAGATTTGTCAAATCTTCTCTGCCAGAGCCAAACAGCTTCCCTCCTCATGCTGGTCACCAAGATGGTCTCACACTGCTGTGGGATGGCATCCCATTCCTCAAGCAACATTTGTTGCAAGTCAGACCGCATAGTTGTGATGGTCACTCTTGCACCTACGGCACCCCAAAACTGATCCCACAAGTGTTTAGTGGGGTCGAGGTCAGGACTCCTGGCAGCCCATTCCATCCTCTCCACTCCTAAGTTCTGGAGGTAGTCTTTGATAAACCCCGCTCTATAGAAGCAAGTGTTGTCATCTTAGAGGATCAATGTTGGTCCTAGACCAATCAATCAATCATAACCAAAGCATTCATGCATGCATTCAAACAACCTATACCACCTTGCTGCCATGGATAGCCTTTAAAGATTAGAGCACCATATGTATAATAAGCTGTAAATAGCCTGCAGCAAATGTGCCATTCACTTTTGTTTTATGATAAATATGCAAAAAAATGACAGATAATACACATCACCAAGCTCTTAATTAGAACCATCGTTGTTCCATGTTGTTGAAGGAGTGCTTGAAGAATGTAGAACCAGTCAGCTGGTAAATGGTGATCTCAGGCCATAGAATCATGCCCTTGATGTCTCATCTTCAACAGAAGCTAAAATTTATGAACTCAGAGAACATTCCTCAGTCTTTGTTTGTGCAGAAGTCTTTTTGACTTGCATGTCCCGTGTGATCTTGTAGCCTGTAAAGTGTAACCATCCCCTTGTTGGACATGTTGTGGACTCTCTTCTCCAGTCTGGGCAATCTCTTCGGACATCTGTCATCAGCAAGACATTTTACACCACTCTAAGTAAATTTAAACTGTTGTACTGAATATGCCAAGAGATTAGCAATTTGTGGAACATCCCATCCACAAACTCATAAACCGACATGTTGGACATGTATTGCTGGGGTTGTATAACCAGCATTGTTGGTGTGAGACATTGATAGCAGCATGATGACAATAAAGAACTCTCCATTTGTTCTGTTTGTCATAAGTTGCACAGTTTTACCGTTTCAGAATGCTTGGTGGGTGGCAGGGGACTTCCCCTTTTAAAGGTAATGTTATATATTAAATATTAACAGATGAGTAATGAATTACAGATCTGATTGTATTTCAATCAAGACGTTCAACAAACACTTAAAATACTCTTTTTTTTTTACAGCTAAGATAAATATGTGTATGTGCTTAAGAATTAAAACGTTGTACTTTTTCTTTTCTTTTTACATGAGCTGTAATGTCCCTTCATGAAATGAAAAAAAAGGCTTTAAATAATAATAATTTTAGGTTAAAAAATAACACCAACAGCAACGAAATAAAAAAAGACTTTGTCAAATCAGGTAGATTAACTAATTAATAGCTACATTTTCTTGTCAAACTACTGGCTATTTATGAACACATGGATAACCTCAGTTTGTTTTATTATCAAACTGTGCTGGCCTTGCCCTCTCCACAGGCCATGGACAGAGAGAGGAGTTTTGTTTGTTTGTGCTCCAAAATGCACTAAATAAGAGACCTGTGCTGACATGTTGAAAAGCATAAAACAGAAAAGGAAACAGTAGCATCACACAAACAAGACATCTTTTCGACCAAACACTTCAGTTCCACACATTCTTCCTCTCTATTATACCACAGATCCACATCACAACAGATATGCTCTCTTGCAATGCAACAGTGGAAAAAAAATCTTCTGTGATATCTGCACACACTCCATCCATAGCGGTCAGAAGGGTCTGCTGAGTGTGTGGACATTGACGGTATGCCTTCCACCTCAATGCTGAGGAGAACTCCTCATCTGGATTTAGGAATGGGAGTAAGGTGGAATGAATTCCAGTCTCATTCAGTAGTAAGTTTCAAACTATTGCCTGATGATGGCTGAGCGCTGAAAGCTCACATTATCCCAAATTACTATGCATATTGGCAGATCATCCTGAATTACACCCCCCCTTTATTATCAGAAATGATATGCCTTTACAGGGTGTCTAGGAACCTAACAAGATGATTTGTATTATATGGACCACTGATGGGAGTATGAGTGAATATGTCATTTTCTTATAGTGCTGCACCAAGTGACATTCCCTCCACATTGGCTAGAGACATCAACTGTTGCTCTCTGGTCTTTGCCTTGCCTTCTACCTTTTGTAAAATTAAAGACAGCTCCATCCAGAAATAGTTATGAAGTTCAAAGATGTGTTATATCTTAACACAAAAGGGAATTTTGTGATGCATGAAACGGGTATGTATACATCTCTTGCAGACATAGCCCAAGTGTTTCAGCCCTATTTTCAGTTATTACAGTACAATTTACTTTAGAGATGGTTTACTGAATGTACTCCAACAAAGGTTATTTCTACTTATGTACATACTACATACTTAAAATCATCACTACTGTAATTCAAAATCTAGAGGTTTTCTGCAATGTCACTGCTTCTCATAACATGACTACCTTGCCGTTTGTTCTTTAATCTTCTTTCCGTTAACTAGCTTTTTCTTAAAGCTCTGATTCAAATTCGGTTTTATGTTTCACTGAAGGCAAAGAGCTTTCTGAAAACACTTTTTTCCATTAGTACAGGTTTCTTGAGGGATGTTTCAACTGAGGCATGACTCCAGTCTTTGACTTGATTTCATTACTCTCTCATCTTGATATTGGCTGCCCCACACATGTAAAGGTTTTTATTTTTGTTTTGTTTTGTTTTATTTTGTGAATACACATGAATTCAGAGTGCATCAATAGTTTAAGTTTTTGATACAGGATATGCATGATATTTTAATCACTACAGTCCCATGATAATCCACATCACTTATATCAAGTTAGTTTTTGAAGTAGATTTTACATGAATAAATAGCATGTTATCATATGGTTACAGTAATAATACACAAGGAGACAACCTGATGTACTCATTTTGTTTGTTTTTTTTATTTATTACCTAAAAAACGAAAAATGTTCTATCACAAGTCACACTGAAATGTATTGCTTAAGAAAAAAATATATATTCATATATTTTTTTTTAAATATTTTTCTTTTTTTCATTTTTGGAAACACATTTTGTTTCCGTTATATTTCACAAAAAAAAAAGAAAGAAAAAGAAAAAACAAAACAAAACATTTGTTTTCAGACACAAGCATCAATGTTGCCATGTGCCGACAACTTTCTTCCTCGCCTTTTTTTTTTTTTCTTTAAATGCACAAAGAAATACATAATTCACAGTTACCATTTTGGTTTCATAAATTAATACAGTCACACATGTGCTACACCGGTCTAGAGCTAGAACATTGTAAATTGTATTCTTGAATCCTGTTATTTTCAATAGTTGGCTACAAGAAAGAACAGGCAACTTAAATGATGTGATCTGAATTCCAACAACATACGCTTTTAATCCTCTCTGTAATGCTTTTTTGCCATTTTTTTGTTGTTTTTTTTTTCTTTTTCTTTTTGAATTTCACACAGAAGTGAGGCACACACAGAGTATAGTTCATACATATACAAAAACAAAAATTAAATAAAAATTTGGGAGGGGAATGGGTTCAATCATCCTTTAATATTGTATCCAAGGAAACAGGAAGTGCATCAAGTCTGAAGTCCTCAAAGGATATCTCTTATTCTTAATCAAGACTGTTTGTTTCCAACAAAGTACTGTGGTGTAAACATCATCAGTTACAAGTTTTGTAGCTTTTTGCAGCTTGTTGGTTGGGTGACTGAGGGATGTGAAGTTCGAATAACAGACGAACAAGCATGGCAACGATGAAATGGGACAAAGACTACGTTTGAGGAACAACACCCACTTTTGAATAGTTTTTGATTCACCCAAACAAGCTTTACGCCTAAAATCTATGACTCATTGTTGTGAATACTACAGCTGCATGTATCAACCAACAAAAACAAGCTCAAAATCTGACAATGACACTGTAAGGGCAACATTTTTAAGGCACAGAAGCCTTGACATAATAGACTCCACCAACTAAAAGCACTAAACAACAGATGCCCAGTATCCTCAGTGACAACACAAGTCCGACACGGATACGCACAGAAACTGTGTGTATCAAAAACAAAAGAAAATAACATTCCCGTCCCCATTGTTCCCAAGTGTCTCATTTTAGTGAAAGATAAGGCCACTTAAAAAAAAAAAAAAAAGAAAAGAAAAGAAAAGAAAAAAAAAAGATGAGGTTCACCAAAAAGGTAATCTCTCACTGCAATCTCTGGGAGTGCAATCGTATTGTGGTAGCATGGTCAGTCAGTTACGCAAAAGAGACGGACCAGATGCTTCTCTCGGGCAGGTTTGACGGACAGTTCTGTAAATCCGCTGGTCTGCTGGTTCACTGCGAGGACAGCGTCCACGCCAGAGTCTGTCGGCTTTCAGGCTGGGAGGAGGAGGGTTGGCTAAACAGTTTGTCGGTTGTCTGGATTCTTGTGAGCCGTTGGGTTTGTGGCCAGTGCTCAGGGAGTTGAGAAAGAGTCATTTGCTCCTTGCTCATTGTCACCATCACCATCATCTTCATTGTCACACAACAGGAATGTTCAGTGCTGAGCAACAACATGAGTCCACACTTAACTTCATCTGTTTTGGTTTTTGCGTGGTAACACTTTAGCAGGACACTGCTGTTTACATTGAAAAGTTACAAAAAAAAAAGGAGAAAAAAAACCTAACCAACGAAAGCAGCATTGTTTATTTTCTTCACAAATTCATGCATGTTTTAGAGCTTCATTCCCAAAGCACCTGTTTCTATTTTTTTTTTCTTCCATCAATAGAAAATAGATCAGTGTAATTTCACACTTCGGCATGCAGAAAAGTCACTTTTTCCATCCCGCTTTTTCTTAGTTCTCATGTGTAGCAGCAAAACTGTGAAAGGCCTAACCTGATATGTCAATGGATGTACTGGTGGAGGCACTAGATAATGATGCTGGAAAAAGACCCCTTTGCTTTTCCTCCCTCTTTACCATGAAGAAAAAGAGAGTCCTCATCATGAGAACTTATAATAAAAGGGACACATAAAAATGGGTAAAAGCTGGGATCTTAAAGTTGCCGTTTTGTCCAACTATGGTATTAACAAGTGACCAATGCATTCACTACAGCTAGTTTTCGTGATTTTGAGAAGCTGTGGGGTTATTCGGGAGTAGACAACTGGACAAAAAACAAAAAAAACAACAAAAAAACAAAACAAAAAAAAAACATGGGATATTCTAAATCCATTTACAATACAGCCAAACATACACACACCCTCATAAATGCTTGCCAATTGTCACAAATATGTACACAAACTCCAAATTCCTCAACAAGTCCATTTAGGTCTGCACCACATGAGGCAGGAGGGATAACAATGACCTTTATGTATAATCTGCTGTGGCTAGACGAAATAATTCACAAGTGAGCAAACAGATGATTGAATGGATGCACATATTAGTCGGTAGTCAACAACTTGACTAAAGCCACAGAGGGCTGCTGTTTTTAGAAAACAGCAGGTAGGCAGAGAAACAAAAATAGATTTTTTTCATATATATTTTAAAGATTTTAAAATCCTCTAAAGCACTTTCTGTTTATATTAATTCATTTTGCTTATTCATTAATCATTCCTATTGATACCCTATGTCAGAGGTCAATATCAATACTTCCATTAAGCATTTTTAATTCTATTTCAGGCCCTACCTCCTCCTTCTTGCACATTTTGACCAGCTGTTAAAAATCAAGAGAATGTGCAAATAAACTACTTTGAACTGTTATATGAAAACCTGAATGCTTTGTGAACAATGCTACATTTTATTTTGTTTATAAAATTAATATGTTAAAAAGTGGAAAGAAAAAAAAAAAGAAAAAAGAAGAAGTTTAACCACCCCGTAACAGGTGAAAATTGGACTCTGGTTGGTGAGTTTTGAGATCATAAGAATGCCCATTGAAATATTCCACAGTATCTGGCGTTCCTGTCCTGTTAATATGTCCAGTGTGGATCTCTTCATTTCTGCCCAGAGTGCATAAAAAAAAAAAAAAAAAAAAAAAAAAAAAAAAAAACCTCCAAAAACCCCCCCCCCCCCCCTTTTTTTTCCCCGCACCAAGCTTTATTTTCTTTT
>JBAMYA010042939.1:0-13873 GCA_037176975.1 Arrhamphus sclerolepis
ACTTCTTCTTAATGTTTCTATATATAAATAAGGCATAAATAAGACATCATAACTCTGTTTTCTTCCATCTTCGTAATATCTTTCTGCCGTCTTGAGAATCCCGGTCTGTAATTGGATGCTGCTTTGGCGTCGCTGCTGCTATTTGCATAAAGTTGAGATTCTCTCAACTTCAAATTGACGGTCAGGTCGCTGGCATCACACCGCTCGCTGCTGCCGACGCGCCCGTCGGCCTGTGTAGCAAGCGATCGTTGAAAATGAATGGCTGCCGGCTGCTTATGACGCTCGTGGAGCTCTTGGTGTGAATGCAGGGTAAGTGACACAATGGAGACACAATGGCTGAAAGGAGTGAGGAGGAGGTTCTGGCGAGTGAACCTTAGCCTTATGTGGAGGAAAGTTCTCAGCGGCTCATGGAGACACTCGTCCCTGGAGAGGGCGAGTCAGTCCTGATGATTCAGCACTAACTGTTTTACACATGGAGGATGCACCAAGAAAAGCACTCATCCACTCCCAACCCAAAACCTTCAGCTCCTCCCAGCAACATCAAGTTCTTCTCAACAGCTTCCAGCATAAACATAGTCAGCTTCAGTTGTCAACACAAGAAGCTTTGTGGGTCCATCATGAAGGCACAGCTGGAGTTTAGGGGTGGAATGAAGAGGGGACCTCCAGGTCAGCTTCAGACTCAGATGTATTGTTGTTATTATATTTTATTTTATCTCCACCGCCACCTGACAACATGTTTATTGAAGCACCTTAGCGGATGAGAAGATCAGGAACTGGTTTGACTGCTGCTGTCTGGACAGGAAATGCAGGCATCACTGCATTCCTGGTTCTGTGGTTTACGTGAAGTTCCAGGATGTAACAGGATGGTGCAGCGGTGTGTCACCAGCGTGGCATTAAAAACAAATACACACTCATTTCCAGCCTCAGCCTTTTAGGGAGTCTGCTGGAAGTTACAGTTAGTACACAGATAATCGCTGTGCCTCATTAACAGCCTGCTAACGTCTTCCTGTCACCATGGTGCACTGTCATTAACAGTATTAGGAACAACCCCTGCTGTGTCGGTTTATCTCAGACATGACACATATAAATCATCAGTAATCGACAGTCGTGTGCAAAAGCACCTTTCCTGACTGTGCAATCATTTATCAAAGAATAATTGAGCAATGCTGAGACGTTTGGCAACAATGAGCTGAAGTAGTCACTTCCTGCGTGACTTTATCAGCGTCTCACATGCTTCTGGAGGAATTCTGCTTCATTCTTCTTCACTTAGAAACATTTATTTAAAAACATCTGTCTTTCTGGAGGTCAACAGTCCTGCTTTAGATCAGTTCTTTTTTGTAATCTTCGTTTTATTTCTTTTGCTGGTGATTAAACGTAAAAGATAACAAGAGACAACAAATGAGGGGGTGGGGGGGGGGTCTTTGACCACCTCTTAGTTATGCTGCTATAGTCCTAGGCTGCTGGGGGGAGTCTCTTAGACCACCTCTTAGTTATGCTGCTATAGTCCTAGGCTGCTGGTGGGAGTCTCTTAGACCGCCTCCTAGTTATGCTGCTATAGGTCTAGACTACTACCAGTACTAGAATACTACTACTTAGACATAGAACAGCTTTTGTTTTTTGATGATAGATGGGGGTTTGTTTTAGGGCATTTAGTGAACTAATGGTTAAAGTTTCAACTCTGGAGGGTCACTGGAGGGAAACCTTTGTCAGGAATTTTCATCACATCTACTGGAATTACTAAATGTGGTAATTTCCCCAGTGAAGGGTGAACAGAGGAGACTTGAACTTTTGTAACTCTGGTTCCTTCCTGACGGTCCGTTTCATCAACCCCTGCCATGGTAGCAAATGGAAAGAGAATATTATTTCTGCAACTGATACAGGTTTCACGGTGTTCACGTGTCACTTTCTGTGGTTAAAACAAGTTAAATGGTTGAGATTAAATAAAGTGCAGCTTGACAGTTCTTCACAGTTGACCAATGACACACTGAGAACACAAAAACTGATGACTCAGCATTTTAATCCTCCACTGCAGGAGATTGCTGATTGAACAAAGGAAGTATGTGTTCTTCTCTGTATATCAAAGAAAATAAGATTTTTTTTTTCTTTTTTCACAGTTATAATGGCATTCTGAACATGACATCTGAAATGAAACTGAAATCGTGGCCAGAAATTACTAATTAATGGCAACCAAGTTATGGAGTGCACTGGCTGTTTTCATCTACCTACTGCATTTGAGTACTGATAGATAAAATGGGAAAATATAACCTCAAATTAGTATTAATAGGGCCCTGCGATGGACTGGCGACCTGTCCAGGGTGTACCCCTGCCTTTCGCCCGAAGTGAGCTGGGATGGGCTCCAGCAGACCCCCGTGACCCTGAACAGGAAATAGCGGGTATAGATAATGGATGGATGGTATTAATAGGTAATTCCAGGAAATTGGTCATTTGTGGCCACAGAATACTGTTTTGAGGCCACAAAGGAACACTTTGTGGCCTCAAAACATGAATCTTAGACCACAAAATACTATTTTCAAACAATAAAATAGTAATTTGAGGCCAAAAAATACTAATGAAAAAAATGGCCCCAATTTAGAATTTTAATTCAATTCAATTTATTTATATAGCGCCTATTTACGACAAGTCATCTCTAGGTGCTTAAGAAAAAATTTTGGTTTCTGATGTCATGTCTGGGGCTCCATAGTATTACGATTTTTCTTCTTTGTAGAATTGTCCAATAACGATTCTCTCTGCTAACCTTAAAGAATCACATTTGAACTTAGAAAACTGATTTTAATTTGTTATTTCCCTTTTCTTACTGCTGTTCGGTATTTAGAACGTACCTCTACCTTCTGTTTTGAAAAAAAAGGGATTATTTTTCTATTGACAGAAGCCCAAAATCAATGAAAGTTTAATATGTCACTTTCCACTACATAAAAGAATAATAAAACAAATAAAAGACAAAGAGCAGATCATCCAACCATGAAAACAAAGATGGCTAAGATTCCCTGATCATACTGAGCTGAGTAGCCATGATCCACAAAGCCTTGTAATACCACTTCGTCCCACTAGAGAAGTTGTAAAACACTGTAACATTCAGATGAAGTTATGCTGGCTGTGGGCGTGTTCCTGTCACATGTCAATCATGTCCAGAGCACTGCCCACACAGATCGTTTATGACTGGCAGGACTTACCCCTCTGGACTGTTACGGGTCAAAGACGCTCGCCAGCAAGACACGTCCACCTGCGTACAGGTGAATGAATACTGGAGCTGTCAGCCACAGCCAATGAGAGAGCAGGAAAAGAGCTGATGGATGAAGGAGCAAATTCTGTCGGAAAAATCAAACAAAAGAAATTAATTTTGTTGTAAAATGGAGAATTTCTCAAAAATCACCTTTATCATAAAATTTTTGAACTAAAATACATCTTATTATCTTGTAAAAGTCACAGATTAAAAAAACAGTTGACTTTGTAAAAAATTAGTTTGAGACTTGTTTTCAACATCCAAGAATTTTTATTGCACAAACACAAATGTAAAAAATTGTGTTTTTTCTAAGTAAAAACAATTTAGATATCAACTTTTTTACAACATTTTGACATAAAATTACAAATTTTGTATCAATTCAGCTTTTGCCCTGAAATCACTTTTTTTTTGTTTTAAAAATGTTAATTTTACAATAATCATGGGTTTGAACAAAAATAATCAACTTTTACAAGTAAAATCTTCTTCAGTGGTTTCCCAATTCCTGACTTTCTGACATCAACCAGCCGCTCTCCACCTCAGTCATTCCACCTTAAAGCAGCCACTCTCCACCTCAGTCATTCCACCTTAAAACAGCAAATAATAATAAAAATGAAAAAAAGAAAACTTTAAAAAAAAAAATTATATAAGAAGAACTGGACAAGCCCTCTGTGACATCACCACCTCCGTTCATTTAGCGACACTGTTGTGAAACAGGAGTGGCTGGTGCTCACCTGTCAGGTGTCTCGGGCTCCTCAGCTGCTGCACATCAGCAGCTAAGGTGTGAAGGCTTATACACCTTCTTGTGCGTCGCTTCTTCACGAGAACAGAGATTGTCCCTAGATGCTGATTCTACTGCACTTTACTCTTTTTATTTGTTGGGTTGATGTCAGTCACCGTTGGCTGTGTGATGCTGCTTAATATCACTTTATATTCATTCTGATCAAGTCTGCCATGTCAACACCTGAGACGAGTTGAAACAAGTGCCAGCGGAGTTCTGCTGGGACCTGCAGTCGGTCAAGCAGCCAATCTCAGGATGATTGACAGCTGCTCCAGGCTGCTAGGGAACACCAGCAGCAGGACTTCCTGTTCAAATGTCATTTCAGTGGCAACATCAGAGATGGAGCTGGGTGGTTCTAAAAGTGACGTTGTGTGACAGTGTGGACAGGAGGAGCGTAGGGAGTGTTTGACCGGGTTCCACTGACGAGCTGGTGATCAGTACAAGAACTTGGATATCAACGGCAGTTGTCTGGACTTCTGCACATCCCCGTTGATCATTGATCATAGATTCAGAGCCTGCTGGAGACTCATCTATGACCTCTACAGAGCTGAAACCTGTTAAACCCATAAGAGAGGCGCTTTAGTCACATCACATCCAGATGTCCTTGTCCTCTTACAGTAATTCCAGCTTTTCCAGCCAGCAAGGCCTCAGCAGGACTTTTATCAGCTGTGACGGAGGGACTGATATTGTTTTAACCTCGCTGGTGAAGCACGCAGAGTTCCTGCAGACATCCTTGATGGAAACTGTTGTGTTGGTCTGAGGATGTTCCAGGTCTGAGCCGAGGCTGGAGCGAAGGTGGAGGCCCAGGCAGACGGACAAAAACGCCATGACGACAACGAGCTGCTAAATGTCACGACACCAAACCAGAGGCCGGTTTGTTCCAGAGCTGACGTTTGCTTAGAAACAAACAAATAGCAGCTGCAGAGCTGCGGATGGCTGCTGTGCTAACTAAACGTGATTTATTTACCGCAAATGTGATGTTTAAACCAACACAGAAAGCAACATTTTTGTCATGAAATTTAACCTTTATGACATAAAACCTTTTCTCCTGCAAATATATTCTGCCATAAAGCAAGAATTTAGTAAATTACAAATTTTCAGTTCTGTGGTAAAACATTGACTTTCATAAAATTGCATTTTTTAAACATTGCAAAACTGTGAATTTCACAAATTGTTTTGTTGTAAAAAAAAGAAGCAAATTTCAGTTAGAAAATCATTGTCATCAATCAACATTTAGTTTTTTCACTTTTGAACTCAATGTTACAACTTGTTACTGTAAAAGATTAAACGCACAATTTTTCAACTATTTCATGAAAAATTGTTCAAAATCTTTGTCGTGAAATTGAGAATTTTACAAAATTTTGAAATGAAAATTTTTTTATCGTAAAAGCCCAAATTTTACAAAATCGTGACTTTTTGCTCAGTAAAACTAAAGTTTCATCTAATTAAATTAAAAAGAATTGACTTTCTGTCAAATAATTACCTCTTATGATTTTTGCTGTAAAGAAATCAACCTTTTGCTATAAAATCACAAATTTCACAAAATTTTGACTTTCTGACATATAATTATGACTTCATTTTTGCAAAATTACAAAGATTGCATAACTTTATGTCTTATTATCACAACATTTTGATGCAACATCAAACATACCACAATACTGCAACTTTTTGGCATAAAAAGTTTTCCTTCTTTATGCTATAAAACTGTTGTAAACTCACAAATAGTTGTAAAATGAGAATTTCACAAACGTTTTAAACTTTGTCATAAAAATCTAATTTTTGACGTGAAACTCAAATTTTACAAAATCATGACTTTTTATTGTTTCTCAACTTTTTGTCATAAAAATCTCTTGTATGTAGAATTGTACATTTTCATCTTAAAAATCATAAAATTTATAATATTGCAACTTTTTCCTGTAAAAAGTGGATATTTGTCATAAAATCTCGAATTACATAGAACTTTGACTTTCTGCTATAAAATTATGTCTTCATGATGCAAAATTGCAAAAATAAAAACAGCATTTTCATGTTATATCACAAAATTTAGCATAAAATTGTTCTAATTTTTTGGTGAAATTGAGAATTTTTTTTACAAAATTTGAAAATTTGTAATAGAACTTGTGATAAAAGATCACAACATTTTAAAAGACATTATAATGACTTTTTGTCAAAGAAAAATTTATGAAATAAAAAACTGAGCTGCTGCAACTATTTGCTAATAGAATTGCACGTTTTTCATCACATTTTTAATTGTAAAATGTCAAATTCAACAATACTGAGTCAATTTTTTTAATTATGAAATCTCAAAAATGGGAAAAAATGACATGAAATCACATTTTTTTTGTTGAAAAATCTGGAGTTTTGTAACATTGCACTTTTTTATTGTAAAAATTGGGATTTTTTTTTTTTTTTGTAGTAAACTCCTGACTTCTGCTTCTGATGGCAGAGCATTTTATGCGACACCGCGCATCCTTTTAAAGCGTCAAATTTCTAGAAAGAAGAGGACGCGAGCAGACTACGGACGACGCCACATGGAAGGGTTCAGGTAAAGCTGGCGCCATTAGGACAAGCGTGCAGTCAAGCACGGTAATGGCAGAATGATGACGAGGCCAGACGGCGCTGCAGTTATTCGAGCCATCCCAGTGAGTTTGGTAATGTCTATAACATTCAGATGCTCCAGGGACACAGAAAATCCCAGAATTCCTGCTCATTCCTGCTCCGTGAGTAACCTGGTTGGGGCCTGTTTGTGTTGTGGAAGAAAAAACAGAGAGAAGGAAAAACTTTCCGCTCGCTCCGTCATGCTTTAGTCACAGCAGAGAGAGTGGATCTGAGAGGAAGTCTGTCCAGACAGCGTCAGGTGACATCATCGCTTCTAAGGCTTTTCTGTTTGGGGGCAGGAGGGGGGCGGAGAGGGTCTATAAAAACAGAGGAACCCAGCCGGTCTTCACACTCCAGCAGCAGCAGAGACCAGAACTGAGACCAGAACTGAGACTCGGAGACCTCCAGCCCCCAGGTAAGACTGTTGCTGCTGACAGAGTTTTATTGAATGATTCCATTGAAAGGCTGGAGCACTGCTGATTGGTCAGTTCTGCCCAGATCTGGACGTAAGACTTTATGTAGCTGTTTTCAGAGAAAACTCACTCAGGCAGCGGTATGCTTTTACTTCATCACGTCTTCTGTGCCTTGTTTAGAAAGTCCTAATGTTGCATCATTGCGTTTCATTTGAAAACTATTTTTCCAGTAAACCCATAAACAGACTCTGCTGGCGTTCAGTAAAATCCGCTTTGACTGGTGACTTCATTTCCTGCTCTCAGAACCCAGCACTTCAGAATTATTTGCTCATTTTTAGTGTCTCTGATTTTAAGTAATTTAATTTAGGATCTGTTTTTCAAACTCCTGAGTGTCCACCACATCTAAACTGGAAACCAGTAAGAATACTTTACTACATGGACAGTAATTCCTCCCACAATTCAGTGCAGGGTCGTGCACGGGTGTGCGCTCAAGCTGAGAGAAAAGGCCGCGCTCACTTAAATGACACAAATGATTTAGTTATTAAAAAAAAAAACCCTGAAAAGTTTTAATGCGACTTTTTAAACTTCTTATTGCAACTTTCTGACAGAAAATTATGACTTCATGTTGTGAAGTTTGTTAATTAATTAATTAATTACAACTTTATGTGCTAATAACAAGAATTTTTTCCTGCTAAAGGGGAGTTTTTATGATAAAAGTTTTACATGATGGTAATTTTGCAAAATGGAAAAAGGGGAATATTATTGAGAAGCTCCGGCCCGTCTGGCTGCTGATGCGTTCATTTATCCTTTAATAAAGAAGTCATTCAACAACATGACGTTTACTTGATGTTCTAACTGGCGAAGGGACCAGAACTCCCAGCAGATGTTTAGTCACCGGACCGGTTCAGACCGGTGCCGCTGATATCTGTCTGCAGATCTGTGACGTGTCGGGACAACGACGTGACGAGTTCTGGCAGAGATGAGGGTAGTTCCTGTAAGCAAGTGGCTGCTGTCGCTCGCATGGAGCCATTCCAGATGTCGTTTATTCTGACTGACGCTGCTAATTAATATCACTTTACCTTCTTTCTGATCACATCTGTCCAAACGTCCGCGTTACAAGTGAAACGATAGCTGAAACGGCATTCTTCCAGTTCCTCTCGACCAGTCTACAGTTTCAGCCAGGATCCCGCCACGTCTCTCTTTTTGAAGCTGCATCAGCGTGGTCATAGAGCGAGTCGTCTCTGGTGGAATGGTCCGAGTCAAAAGATCGGTTCCAGGTAGACGCAGGACGCCAGCTCATCAGAGTTTAGTGAACGTGTATTGATCCATCAGACAGATAATCACGTGTAATTCCATTAAAGGTCATTGGGGCGCAGAGTTACAGTCAGAAACTGTCTTTGCTTGTTTGAAGTTCCATTAAGCTCCACGTATGATCTGGTTCCCACACTTCTCATCACGTGACATCATGTAGAAAGAATGCATCAAAGTGTGAATGCAGCTGTCCAGTAGGGGGCGTTATAACTGACAGCTGATTAGTATTTATTCACTAACTAGTCTCGCATTGCTCAACGTAGGAATGCAGTTCAGACGCCAAAACCAGCAGTTTGATTTAGCGATGCCTGTTACGACTTTCCTCTGACGGCTATTTCCAATCAAATTAATGATTAATGGGACAGGATAGGAGGTGGTCTAAGAGAATCCCCCCAGCAGCCTAGGACTGTAGCAGCATAAATAGGAGGTGGTCTAAGAGACTACAGACTTAAAGGCTTTATCAAAAAGGAAGGTCTTACCTCTAGCCTCAAATGGTCATGTGTAATGTTACAAGTTATTTTGCTGACATGGAAAACAAGTTTGCATATTTCCGAGAAGTAAAGATCTCAGGTTTCCTTTTTTGATATAAAATGGTCAAAAGATTAAAAATATATATATTATTATTGTTTTTTTTTTATTCTCTTTGTTTTTTGTTTTTGTTGTTTTGTTCCTTGTACCAGCGTGGTACAGGTTGCTAAGAATCTTCTGGGGGGTTTTTGTGCAAAACTTTTTCAGATTTTCGTCTGTAACTGAAAATGACTGTCAATCATTTTTACTTTTTTACTAAAGTACATTTCAGATCCTGTACTTTATTACTATTGCTTGAATAAGGAAATTGAATCTACTTCTGCTGAGTCTTTGCTCACATTAATATCTGTACTTCTACTTCAGTATAGAAGTGAAGTACTTTTGACACCTATGCCTAAAGGGACTTAATTATGCATCACAACGAAGGAAACTCTGTTATGGCAGAAAGTTTTTTCAGGAGATGTTCCTGATTGGGACTGAAAAGAGACCAAAGTAAAACCATTTTGTGTATCTCTGAATTCACTGTCTGTAAGCTCTTCCCACAGTGGTATGTCATGTCAGTGGATTTTCTCAGTATTGTTTGAACAAACTCTAAGGAACAGAGAATTGTGGCTCATCCAGCTCAGATCTCCTGGTCTAGCTCTGTCCTATCCGCTATCATGTCTTAGGTGTTTCTCAGGTGTTATATTTACTTTTTGGTAACTGAGAAATTCTACGTGTGTGTGCAGAGGTGAGTCCGTTTCATGAACCAATGCCTGACATACGGAGGATTTTCTCTGAAAATGATCTCAGTCACAGCAAAGTCAACAGCAACCATTGTCCTCATGCTGACTTTTTCTTCTTCTGTTTTTTTTTTTCCAGCATGCACGGTTTGAGTATCTTCCTGACATTGACCCTCTTCACTGTGGGACTGAGCTCCCTGCAGGACCAGCAGACTGACTTTGGTCTGAAGGTCTTCTCCCAGCTGGCCCAGCGTTCCACAGACAAGAACCTGGCCTTCTCCCCGTATGGCGCCGCCGCAATCACTGCTATGGCTCAGCTGGGTGCAGACGGAATCACGCTCAGGGCTCTGACGGCAGCCATGGGCTTTTCTCTGAGAGGTGAGGGTCTACGGGTCTATGTCTGAGAGGTGAAGGTCTACGGGTTTCTGTCTGAGAGGTGAAGGTCTACGGGTTTATGTCTGAGAGGTGAGGGTCTACGGGTTTCTGTCTCAGAGGTGAAGGTCTATGGGTTTCTGTCTGAGAGGTGAGGGTCTACAGGATTACATAATTACTTTCTCTTTCAGGAAGGCCATTTTCAAATAGATTTTAAAATTGTATGATTTATTAATGGTTCTGGATCAGTTTCTAAATTGCTACCAGCCAGATTCTCAGTCCTGCTCATTGGGACCAAGTCCTCAGAAACCCGTGGTTCCAGTTCTTCTTCTACAGTCTCTGATCTGGCTCTGTTGCAGAGCGTGGGATGCCGCGGCAGCAGCGCCTCCTGCAGCGAGACCTGGCCAGCGAGGATGCCGTGGAGATGGCCAGCGCGGTGATGGTGGAGAGGAAGATGAACCTGGAGAAGGGATACCGTCGCGCCCTGGCCAAGACCTTCCAGACCCACCCACACCAGGTGGACTTCACCAAGCCAAAGCAGGCCATCAGCATCATCAACGCGTGGGTCTCAGACCACACAGCAGGTAGATATCCACTCTTCCACTAAAGCTGATGAGATATGAGACTTGGGTACAAGTCTCGATTCATCGGGGAGCAAAACTAATGGGAACATGAAAAGATACTTGAAAATAAACCATATTCTTCTCGTCTGCAGGTACCATCCCAGAGTTCTTGGCTCCTGGGTCTCTGACTGATGAAACCCGCCTGGTCCTCCTCAATGCTCTCCACTTCCAGGGTCTGTGGAAGGTTCCCTTTGACCCCAAACTGACGCAGGAGAGGATGTTTCATTGTGCCAATGGAAGCAATGTTCCTGTGCACATGATGAGACTCACCAACTACTTCAACTATGGTAGGCTGAAGCAGTTTGATCAGCTTCTAGCACCAGTTCAACTGGTTCAGGTAACATCCACTTGTAAACCCTAAATGACTATGAGATGTCTCGCTTTCTCCTCCACCTACAGGAGAATTTGTGACCAGTGACGGCGTGGACTACGATGTTATCGAGGTGCCGTACGAAGGCGACTCACTGAGCATGCTCCTGGTGTCACCCTTTGAGCCAGAAGTACCACTAAGTGTGCTCAGTTCAGACCTGAGCAGCCAGAAGCTCCAGCAGTGGAGATCAGAGATGAGGAATGTCAGGAAGCAGCTGGCCATGCCGAGGTGAGGAGCAGAGGTTCAGATCAGACTGGATCAATTCACAGCATCCAGTCTCACGCAAGCTGGATGGAACGCAAGATGGAACTGGAGGATTTGTGTGTTTTACAGGTTTTCTCTGAACTCTGAGGAGAACTTGAAGACCATCCTGCAGGAGATGGGAATGGGGAGCATGTTCAACTTGGCCGAAGCTGACTTCACACGCATCACCTGTAAGTCCACCTGCCAAATCCAGAAACACCAGTTAGACACCAGTTAGATCCTTGTCTAGACCAGTGGTTCTCAACCTTTTCTCAGTGATGTACCCCCTAACCAGCTCAAAGCATTTTTGGTTTGTAAATTTATTTTATGAACTTTTAAATAAACTAAATTAACTATTAAATAATAATTTAAAAGGATTTTGCATGGATGCAACTTTTTAAATATATGTATATTTTATAATCTTACATCCCCCCAGGGGTATGTGTACCCCCATTTGAGAACCACTGGTCTCGAGGTTTCTTTGAGGACATCAGCTAAGACAGCTGACACTGAGGCTGAGCTTTGCTTTATCACATGACCGTGTCTAAAGAGATATGAAGGTGTGCCTCCAGGGTATCCTTGGTCTGCATCCTGGTTAATGGTCAGACTGGTTTCCTGTCAGATTTGGACTGAGTTTCTAGGCATTTCTAGGGTTATTTCTCTGCCTTTGGTGGATGATGTGGTCCTGTGGTCAGTGAGCTGGAAGGAAAACCTGACCACCAGTAATAGCTGAATATGCTCTTACTGGTAGTCAGGTTTTCCTTCCAGTCTAGCTTCTTGCTTAGTGTCAGAGCTCCAGCATCAGTTGGTGTTTGCTGTCGTCCAACCAGCCATCTGAGTTGTGGTTCTCCACTGGTTTCATGCTGCCCCCATGTGGTTTGGCCCAGGTAGGACCCAGACAAAACCCCATTCATCACCAGTACACCTGAGCAGAACCACTGTGAGCAGTTCACATGGAACCAGTCCAGTTTTTAAACCTGATTTATACAAATGTGCTAGCTAAGCAAACTTAATGATATATAAGTAACGTTAAACTTGTAAAATAGTACTGATGGGACACACAGGTGCCTTGTTTTTTATTCTATAATAAAAACTGTGTTGTGTCTTAAGAGCCATATAGAAGGAGGTGGGGCACCAGATGTGGCCTTGAGTCTGCAGCATAGCTGAACTTTGGGATGTCTCCCTAGAAAGGTGTTCCTGGCAGCTCCAGAGCTAGGGGAGGTCAGGAGGAGGTCTGGACCTCGCTGCTGCCCCCCAGTGGTCCCCAGTGAGGGTACAGGGTTGGTGGATGGTGATCGCATGACCTTTGAATCTAAACAAAGTCTGTTTCTCGTTTCAGCTGACGAGAGGCTCTGTGTCTCCAAGATCCTGCAGAAAGTGAAGATGGAAGTGAATGAGCGAGGAACGCAGGGCTCAGCAGCCTCAGGTAACCTGAACATCACACACCTGACCATCATGTGGCCCAGTAACTGCTTCAGTACTCAGAAATCCAGCTTTTTCTGGGTAAGTAAATGCATCATGATGATGGTCTGTTGTTCCTCCCGTCAGCGGCCATCATGTTCTCCCGCATGGCGGTGGAGGAGATCACCCTGGACCGACCCTTCCTCTTCCTCATCCAGCACAAGCCCACAGGTAAGACCCAGCATGCCCTTTGATTGAAAGCCGCAGCGTATAAAAGGCAGGGCCTTTCACCTTTTCCCATATGTCTGCAGGTGCCGTTCTGTTCACGGGTCACCTGAACCAGCCCTGAAGATCCATCCAAAACCACCATGTGCGACTACTGCTGCTCATGACGGCCGCGATCACGTGATCAGACAGTCACATGACCTCCATCTGAAGGCCACTTCAACATAAACTGGCTGTACGTCTGAAGCAGGACTGATTATTTATTTTTCTATATGTCAGAGAACGACCTTGCCACAAAAACACTGATGTTGTCTGCATTTTTGTCAGAATTTATGTTTTTTTTTTAAATGCATTTATACAGACTATGAACTGCATTTTGTGCTTTTTATATTTGTGATGTTGTTCCAAAGCTGTTGTATTTTTTTCAGTATTTATATTTATTAAAGTGTAATGAGTTTGAACTTTTATCTCTGTTCCACCTTATTTAGCAAAAACTAAAGTAAAAAGAGAATTAAGAGTGCTGCGGGCAACACTAAGTACCCCCTACTGTTGTTCATCATCAGCTCTAGAAAAGTCTGGAAAAAATTCTAAAACTACCTTCTAAAAAAGGTTGTATAATTCTGGATCTTGTCAATACATCTCTCCTAACAGGACATGTCCCTGTAAGTTTAATGACTGCAGTAGGTTTAATTACTGCAGTCTCTGGATGCTGAAGATATAACTAACTACAGGCTGTTGGGATTTCACATCCCATCGGGATCACAGATGTAATCAAACCTTTCCATCGACCAAACATGGGATCCAGGGATCTAGGGGGTTGTCAACCCCGGATTGCTCCTTCATCTCTTCAGACAATGTCCTTAACCCTTCCAGGGCCTTTGTGACAGAGCCATAAGGCGCTGTGTTATTGGGGATGAAAGTGCAACAGGCATCTCCAAACACCGCGCACACTCCCCCTTTTTCAGCTAACAACCAGTGTTGTGCTAGTTACTGAAAAATAGTAACTATTTACAGTTACTAGTTACTTTGTAAAAAAGTAACTCAGTTA
>JBAMYA010042940.1:0-13873 GCA_037176975.1 Arrhamphus sclerolepis
AGAAAGGGTCCCTCCTGGATTCGTGGGGGTGATTGGGGTTAGGACGTGTGTTTTTCCGCTCTGCCCAAAAAAAAAAAAAAAAAAAAAAAAAAAATCAAGAAATGCACCAAAAAAATAAAGTGGGACATAATTTCTTAAAGTGGATGACTAATGCATACTGAGGTATTGCTCAAAGTTTGGTACAACAGTATTATACTTGTATAACAGTATAAATGTGACAAAAAGAGTGTAAAGACTTTTGTTAAAAAAAAGAAAAAACATTTATAGCAATAAAGCAGACCACATGTGTCTGAGTTTGTCAATCAGACTAAAATCATTTATTTACTATATGATGTAAAATAGTATAAATAAACATAAATAATAATTCTTACCACTCAATCACTTGACATAAGGACAGCACATTACAGCAAATTTATAAGTTGATTTGAAAAATCATTTTTATTGAAAATGTCCTTTTTGTATCAGCTTCATCTGTACATTGGTTTATATAAATGTTTGACTCATAGATCGCAAAGATATACTTTGAAAAAACAGCAATAATCAGGGTGCCAGCATTCTGTGCCTGCATGCACCTAATTGAAAACCAACATTTGCCATCTTGCTATCTGGCTGTGTATGAAGATTAATTCTACACTGGCTGAGGGGACTCTTTTAAAATGTAATATATGTTCTATTTGCCTTCTTATTTTCTCTTATTAGTCTACTTTTTATTTTGGTCCCTAATGGACCAGAAGAATCCATAATCTTTAAGGATTACTAAAGTGCATTTCTATTTCAATTTAGCACAATTTAATCATTAGTGCCCTCCTGCCTTCACATCCATAACCGTGGGATTTAACCGGCTGGAGCCTCACAGCGTCTTGCTAATTATAAACAACTGAAACACTTCACTTACAGGGCCAAGAGGGACACAGATGTCTTTAACATCTATGGTTCTAGCACCTGGATACCTGAGGCAACTTCAAACAGTTACTCTTTTCAGACCTCTGCTGTCTTTTCAAAAACACCCAGAGGCACCTGATAATCCAGAAGCTAGGCCAACTTCACAGCCTTCCCTATCTGATCTCTACTGCACAATTCTTAAGCGACAGATGGCAAACCATTACCATTGGCACTATGATGTCAATTACACTCACTCCACCCACACAGGTGCACTCCAGGGTTGTATACGGTGCCCATTTTTTGAACACAATAAACACCAATGATTGCGTTTGCCCCTCAACCACCATCGACTTCAAACACTGATGACACTGCCATCGCAATGACACTCTTTCACCCGCTGCATAACCACATTCATTTCACTGATTTATCAAAAGAAATAACAACAAGCTCATCATTTTTAATAGTTACAACTTATTCAAACTCATCTTGGTCTACGGTTCAGTGAACAGAAACCAACCCACCCAGTGGGTGAGCATTTTAGAGAAACATGGATCTATGAAGAAAAAAAAAATGTCTGGGATGGAGGATATAGAGTTAAACTTACTGTTCCGTACAATTTAAAGTAACACCTTTTTTTTCTTGTGTTGTCTGTGCTTGTTTATTTCCATGGCTGTTGGGACGTTCATCGCCGCTCTTATCTCATGACCAAGCCCAGGATAAAAAAAGGATCTGACTTGCTTCCTTTTAGCCATCCCGCTTTAAGCAGTTTGGCTCCTTTCCTATTTCCTATGCTGACCTGGAAATGAAATGCATGGATTGAGGGCTCTGGTGAAATGACAGCTGTGTTCCCATCTTCCTGACAGAGCTGATCTTTCATGCCGCCTTGCCTCTCCTTCGCTGTCAATCTGCTCTCCTTCCAACCGATAACTGGCTACTATTGCCTTCTCTTAATTGTGTCTCCTAAGCTTGGGTTTGTCACAACATATTGGTCCACGACATCAAAGCAGTTAATAGCATGGGCAGACTTGATTGCTTTAACAGCTTGGTGCTTGTCAAGCTTATGCCTCAAACTCTCTGTAGTGAGATTGAAGATTTTTTTTTTTCCTGGATTCTTGTCCTCATTTCAGCAACATATTTAGCAGTGCAATGGACAGAAGAGTCTGACTGCCTCTCCATCATCCTGCAATGCCACTGCAGAGCCATTTAGAAATCAGTATTGCCTGGGACAGTGTCGCACTGAGGAGCCTTAATAACAGAAAAGTTTGGAAGAAATTGGTGTCATTAGAGCCCAGAAGGAGAGCCTGGCAATAATTTGCTTATTACTTATCAGTGGTGGGTAAATGGATATATAAAACAATAATTTGAGAGAAGGGCATGCCATATGGAAACATAAGTAGCACCAGTGGTTAATATGCACAGCTTGTAAGCAGCACATTTATTTTGATGGACTTATGAGGAAATATGCATCTTTCTACCTGCATACTCAGAGTAAACTAATCAGTCAGGACAAGCAGGTGCAGACTTTCTGATTGCATCAAGATTACAGTTTCCTTCATCTTTTCAACTGTAATTTGTGGCAATGAGAACATGTTCAAATAACTAAAAATTACTGAATGCTGTCACTTATCTTTAGAGGACATCAAAAACAACAAAATGCATCCACGGAAAGGTAATAATTGAAAATAAGAATGGTTCTTGCCACTTATGTTACTTGACCAAACCTTTTTTTTTTTTTTTTGTAAAGAAAATATATTCTATTTAGATTTTTTTTAGTATGGGTATGACAGGGGCCAGCAATGCCATGTCATCTGTCCAATGAAGCATTCGAGATGCAGACAGTTACATAGCGCCACAGAAAACAACAGCAAACTGAGAAGATAAACTCATATTTATTATAGTTTGTGCCATATTGTGCGTTCTTTCAGTTTTGCTTTTAACACAGTAAAGATAAATGTGTTATATTTATAATTTGATATCAGGCTTAGAACATGGGTTTTATGAAAACAACAGCTCATATAACACATTACCAATATAAAGCCTGACAATGACGAGTGCTTCTCATTTACACAAGAGCTACAAATGGTCAGAGTTAATGATGTGTAGATTAATACTGAAATATTGATACCTCTGATACCAGATATTTACCTTCTAAAATCAATTCTCATATTAGAATATCGATGTTTTAGTAATTTGGAGTAAATGTACTTTTTCATTAACAGGAATACAGTGGGAAATAACTATACCATCAAATATAATCTAAATGATTGGAACCATGCCCTACTTGATAGGAACTAGCACTACGTCTTCCACCAGTGAAATACAGCTGTATAAATGTGTAAACATGCTGCTCAGTTGACTAGTTCTTCGCTTGATGGCATGATGCAAAAGAAGTCAAGTGTGGAGCTATTCCAGCTCCACAAACAACAACGTGGCGTGTGCGTGATGTGCGTGGTAAGGTAGTGAGGCACTGCGGCAACACAACAAACCTTGTCAAACAAATGAAAATCGTAGAATATGATGAAACTGTGGTAAGACAGAGGGATGATTGGGACAGAAGAGGGACAGGTGCTGCGAGGGGGCGAGACAGACTTCTCTTTTACCTTCCTTTGGTGCAGTCAGACACCATCCAGGTACAGAGGGAGAAACTGGAGCTGTCACTGGACAAAAAGGTCTAATATCTGGAGAGATCCAAGTGTATACGAGTTTATGCATCTGCCACATAGCTGTAATGGTTCTGGAGATATACGGGAAGATCTGATCTGTGACAGATCCTAGTATAGGATATTCTTCAAATAAAGGCGACATGTCGCCTGAAGCTAGAATTTGAAATGTTCTACCTTGTTTAATTTTGGTTTTCCAAACACATTTAAGTTTTTGTAAAAAAAAAACAAAAAACTATTGAATTCAATATCATCTATACCAGCCTGAATTTTACTTAGTATGTGACCGGAGAGAAAGTAGATTTTGTTTATACCTACAAAACATTTGGAAATACGAACATTTTTTATGAATGCTGAAGCACAGGTGAATTTACTGTGTTCATGTTTCAGAAACAGAACAAATGTGAACAGAACACATGTGGTAGTAACACAGACCCAGTGCCACTAGAAAGCCAATTAACCCTTTGCTGCACCCTAAAAAACTTATGTGAAAGTCCCTTCGCACATAAAAAGGCTCATAACAATAACAAGCTATGAACTTTTTAAAAAAAAAATTTTTATAAAAAATTTGTTCCACTTTTTTAAAACCGGGAAGTACTTTTTAAAAAAAAACAAAATTGTTAACCCTTAAATTGCCAAGTCTTTGTCATGAAACAATTCCATTTTATGGTCTAAAAACATAATGATACTTCAGTATACTCCATGTAAACTGGATTATTTATCATTTGATCATTACAGCCTGATGTATGTGAAAGACTCACACCAACATTTATTCATAGGCAATATTAATTGCATAATTATTCGTAGTTAATGAATATTGATAAATTCAAAGCCATAAACACATAAATGCGCTTGGGTGCATCAAAGGGTTAATGGTTATGTCGCAGGAGATATCACTCAAGTGCTATTGCTTTAGGACTACAGACAGAAGGTTGTAGAGCAACACATATTTCAGACTTCAAACCAAGTGACCCTGATTTAAGTCTGATAGAAGGGTTGTTTTTTAGCCTGTTGTTTGTTTAGGTTGAGAAGAGATACAGTTTGAGTGGCATGACATTACAAAAAAACAGCAGAAGAAATAGTTTCACTCTCTTTTGAACAAAGTCTGTGTAAAATATCCTGCCATTTTACAGAGGCGTTTGTGCTGTTTTCACCACGGGAAGCAAGAGCTGTCATCGCATAATTGAGGAAATTGAGGAATAGCTTGTTGTCTTCCGTGGTGTCAGCACAAAATTATGGCACATTAAAGCCCTCCGACAGGAAATGTGCCGTTCAAATGTGATATTTCACAAATTCATGTGAGACCAAGCAGTGCAATGCCATCAGGAAGGCTCCCTGAATCCTTCAGCAGCATGGCAATGATCCCAAACATACTGTAGAAGACAAAATAACTATCTTCACAAGAGAGAGAAGAGAAAAATTGTGCAGCAGATGTTGCACCCCCCACTGAGCCCTGATTTCAGCGTGTTTGAAGCAGTGTGGGAATAAATGAGGAGAAGGTAGTAACTATTAACTGAGACATATTAAATACAATGAGACAATATGCTTGAAAGAAATAACCTGAGAAGGTCTGTGAAAAACTCAAGAGCAGGGGCGACCACCTCCAGGCCTCGGGGGCCCCTGTCCTGCATGTCTGATGTGTTTCCCTGCCGCAACACACCTGATACAAATGAATGTGTCGTTAACAGACTTGTGCAGACCTGGATGGCAAGCTGATAGTGAACCATTCATTGCAAGACATGCAAGACATGCAGGACTGTGGCCCTCGAGGCCTGGAGTTGCCCCCCTACCCCCCGCTCAAGAGTGTCCAATCATCAATACAATTTTTGTTTTTTCTTTTGATCATGCGTGTTAAGTTAATTAATAGACATAAATAATGAATATAACTGTTTTCTGAAGCATCTTTGTCATTATCTTTGTTATTTCATCATCCAGCAAATAATATTGAGCTCTGTCAAGTTTAGGATGAGAGGTATCATCTAATGAGGGCCAGAGATGGGAAACACTAGTGCTAGTTGAAAGCATCTATGTTTCTTTTTAATATCTCAAGAATTTACTCTGAATTTATTTGCATACACCGTCTTTATGCACAGTAAGTTAAATAAATCAATTATTGCCATTTGTCTTTTTTTTACAATATAAACTTGGGAGCACAGGTTTTATAATTTCCTTAAAAGATTGTTCTTTGCCTAAAGGGCAGAATATTGACAGTGCTGACACTAATATCACTAGGTTTCTGGTGAGTGAGTCCCTCAAGATTTAGATTCCAAAAGAGTTTTTTTTTCTTTCCTCTTTTTCATCGTCTTGATTCCTGACTTACAGAAAATGTCTTGTTTCTGAAGTGGATTAAGTGCCTTTGGTTCAGTTCCTTCTGGAAAATGCTCTTATCTCAGGTTCTTCCCAGAATATATAAAAACATGCATGCAAAAATTTTAATTCAAGACCATTGCAGAGGAAATAATTATCTAATTAAATCCCTGATTAAAAACCTACTCTCTGACACCATTGACATGGTTGTCAAGTTGAATGTAACACGGTTGTTCTTAAATTAAATTTAACATACAAAATTTGTGAAACATCTGAAGCATCACTTTCTGTCCCGTCTGTCTGTCTCTTTTTGTTCTGTCATGTGATAGAGCTGTGGGGTCTGTCCTTCTTCTAATATCAAGCTCAATACATGCACTACCTTCAACCTACCTTTCTCTTGTTGCAAAGATTATGCTAAAACAGAAAGTTCCACACATGAAAACACACTCTCTTTCTGCTTTCTTTAAAGGTACAATAATGACAATAGTTAATTTCAAAATACATGAAACAATCAAACAACAAACAAAGAAAGGACTGTGATTAAAAAAAATAGATGAAGTTGATCATGCAGGCCATCATGTCTTATGCTGACATGATGGCCTGCACCTTTGCATGTTATCACTGTGGCTATTAAGCGATAGTGAGTGATTGACAGTTAGAGAGACTGCCCTCAGGTCAAAATAAGAGGAATAAGTAGCTCTGCACAGAGAAGCCTGTGATTCCCACCTCCTGTCAATAATTTTGAAGGACAGGTGGTAGTGACTGCCAAAGCAGCCATCAGAGAACGGGATAACCAACTTATGAGCTGGCTGGCTGGAGTTTGTTTTAGCTATTGCATGGATCGTTGATCAATTATGATTTCCCTCGCCTGCCGATGACAACAGACAAAACTGGGCCGAAGGCCCAGTATCTGCAGGAAGCTGAGACTGGGAAGCTAATTCAGCAGATCATCCTGCAGATTGATTGTTGAATAATTTCACTGGCGCAGTAGTGATACCCCCTTTTAGAGTACCATCCGAGAATGTTTTAAAACAGAATTTTATCAGTTCCAGGTATTATAAGTTACGCTTCAAACCTTCCATACCTTAATGTGTTTGCAGTATTAGATTTTCAGTGTGGATATTTGCTGTTTTAACACAGCACAACTGTTTGCTCTATTAATGTTGGCTGTCATATCAAAGAAACCACTAACAGCTGGTCCCTACCCCAATAACATTTTCAATTATGAAAAAAAAGCATTGCAATTAACATTTTGTCTTACTCTAGATAAATGTAGAGCTAATGCTTGATAACTGAATAAAGGTTACACCTGTCCTGTCTTATAACTTGAATAACCAACATTACACAAACAAAAAAATTAAGCACTGATATGGAAAGACTTCATACAGGAGCATCACTTCCATCCTGGTGGGTTGACTCTCCTAAGTAATTTTCATGCTGAGACTGGATAATATTTGAGTCACAGTTAATATGAAAAGTGTCCATTTTACTAGTGCAAACAAACAAGGAGTTGATGCCAATATGCATGCGTCCTATTCAGAGACTACAGAGATTACATCATAATTGCTCTCGTGAATGGAGTCAATTGCCTGAGCCAAAACTAAAAGACAATCACAAAAACATTGTGTGATGTCTTAATAATGCAGCAACAATTTCTTAGAATGACTTAACAAGCTCTAAACACAACCTTGTTGTTTCATCATTAACTTCGGCTGTAATTGTGACTAGTGAAACAAACCGATGCCCAGTCACACACAGGGCAATATTAGAAACCATTTGGAACAATTTTTCTCCAAGTGGCAAATGGCCAATATCCACCCTTCCTTTAGCTCTGTTTTGGTCATATTCACTCACAAGGGAAATCTCAAGCTCTTTCTCTGCTTCATTGCATTAACCAATTAATCGCTACATGTCTCTGCTGTTTCAAAGCTGGCAGTGTGCAGAAGCTTTTCAACTGAAATCATCCACCGAAAGCCAATTTGCCAAGGCAGTTACAATGAACAAAAAAATAAAAAAAATAAAAGAAAAAGAAGGAATAAAATATTTAAAAAATTGTGTTACTGACCAAATGTCACTGAAATAACTTATAATCACTGACTCTGCAGCTGGTAACATTGTAACGTACGACCTGCCACATAAACGGGTGGTCAGCATCCAAAGTAGCTTCACCACCAGTGTATGCTGATGAGGATGGTGCTGCACCAAGATGAAAAACAATGCCTATTAAACAGTGGGTGAGCTCTTCATGAGCCAGAGGCCAAGATGTAAATCTTCTTTTGGCAGGTGGAGCTCTTGAGCCTTGAAAAGCAAACACCTAGGAGAAGGTCTTTATGAAATACAGCTTGCATTCTTATGAGCCACTTTTCATTTGCCGATTCTTGCACCAAATAGCAGATGACCTTTATTGGACAAGGGGCACGTGACTGGGAGTGCACACAGCTTTCTTACTATGATGCACGCAGGTGCATGTCAGCCTGCAAGACTAAGATGATTCTTTATCTGTTTATCACTAATTAAAGTCCTTTAGTGATGGAGCCGTGCTGACAGAGAATGTAGCTTAGAGTGTCTAGCCACAATCCTTCCTTCCATGTGTGATAATCATTTCTTGTAGACAGAGACACTTGTCCTCAGGGACAACAATTCCTTCCTTATATGGAGAAAGGTACTGAAAAGGGGCCATAAACATTGATGAGCTCACACAGATCCTTCCACATACCTGGCTGGTCATTCAATCTACACAGTCAAAAACAACATAACTTGGCTATCAACAACACTGTCTTTCAACAGGCTGTTTGGATGCACCCCCCAATCCAAACAGTTGCACATTTTGGATTATGACACTGTCAGGCAGGAATATGCTTGTGGTGTTAAGCTGACAAGGATGACGTGAGGTCCTGAGTGCTGGTCTGATCACAGAAATGCCAGGAGAAAAATGTTTCTGCCTGTAGTTCCAAAGATTCAGAACAGAAGAGTCAAACCACCACACACAGTCAATACCTCGAGAATTTAGATATATACATCGAAGAGAAATTAAAGGAAACAATGTTGATTACATGGAAGCTGGAACAGCATGGAAATAGTTCAGGGAGGCCATGTACTCTTCCACTTCTGATGTCTTGAGATCTGTGAAATATATATATAAACATTAAGCTAGAAAAAAAATGAAAGAAAAAAAGACAACTATGAGTAATTAGAACATATACATAGCACTCACAAAGTCTGTATCGCAGGCAAATTATTTACTGCAAAGAGATCAATGCAAAAAAACACCCTCCAGAAAAGTCTACATCAGATGAAGAGCTCTTGGGACCTCATGTATTAAATTTGTTACACACAAAAAAGTTGCATAAGCCATTTTCCAAACTCATATTTGGATATACCTTAAAGTTAATTGAACATGACAATGTGTGGTTCCACATCTACATTTCAAGGTTGACAAATGCACATTTCTTAGGTTTTGGCCATCGGTGATACTTACACATTTTGCAGTGAAGAACAATAGGAATTTTTTCACAATACATCCCCACTCCATTTTATTATTTTTGCCAGACGTTAAACTGCCAAATAAAATATTTTCCCTATAGCCTCAACTTTAAATGCAGTGAAAATTTCTCTTTTTTCCACTTGCTTTTTCATGTCTATTTATACTCCTTATCATCCATCCATCCATTATCTACACCTGCTTGTTTCTGTGCGTGGTTACGGTGATCTGCTGGTCTGCAGGCGAAAGGCAGGAGTACACTCTAGATAGGTCGCAAGTCCATCGCAGACTCATTATTATATTTGATATATTTTGGTCTACTGGGGGGAGAAGACAGGACGGAGTGTTGTGCTCATGCATGTGCATTCAGTTTCACATTGATTGAGATGTTGGCTACTCAGAGAAGGTGTGTGGATTCACGCGAATACACAGTTTAACACATCTGAATATTTTTGTGTGTGGGGGCAGATTTTCACACAAAGATTTAGAATGAAATCCATACAAGTCTTTATACATGGGGAGAAGGTAGCTCAGTTGGTAGAGCGTTTGCCCATGAACCTGAAGGTCAGTGCTTTGAACCCTTGTTCCTTCTGTGTCCACCAAAGTGTCCTCGGAAAGTGTCCGCAAGACACTGAACCCCCAGTTGCTCCCAGTTGTCTGGCCAGCGCCGTTGTATGGCAGCTCCGCTGACAAGCGGTGTATGAATGTGTGTGTGAGTGGGTGAATGTCTACAGTGTAAAGCTGTAGGAGTACAGCTGAAAAGCGCTATATAAGTGCTATATAGTGTTAGGCATTTACGTTAGGCCCCTGGTGGATTTGAAAGACCGGAGATCTTCAAGAAGCTGTTCTGAGAAGGATATACGGTTCTAGTCTTATTCTCTTATCTACCTTACTAATAAGGTAGAGATTCTAAACCACTGGGAGAGCACTACCACCATGCTAAAATGTTAATCATTAATTTCTGAGGAAACTCTAGTGTATCTGAATTGGTGTATAGCTGTGATACTTGAAAAACCTCCCATCATTGTATCAAGCTGTTTGGGGCAGTTTCAAAACGGCTCTAAAGTGGAGGCAGTAAAGTTCTGCCATCCCTTAAATGTGTCAGTCTTCTTCTGCTGCTTCCTCTCCTGGCACCTTCTGACACCTCATCAGCCATCATCACTCTCACCTTATCCCAGCTAATCCTCATCACCTCACCTGACAATCATTTAAGCAGCCCTGGTTCCCTCTCTCACTACCAGATTTTATGAGTTCTGCCTGTGTGTTTCCTGAATCCTGTCTGCCTGTGGCTATCAGACATCTACCACTCCTGCTCTTGTTACCTTTGGCTCCAGTTGGTTCCTCAGGTCATTGCCTGTCCCAGGACCATTATTCTCCCCAATCCCTTTGGAGCACTCATCAATGCACATTGTCAAAGCGGCTACAACCTTTTGTTGACAGTACACTGGCAATTGCCGGCGTACTTTATTTGTCTGAAACACTCCTGCTGCTGCATGGAGAACCTGGGTCCAATCCCCATCTGCCCCATCTAAGTCTGATACCAGATCAATTTTTCTTTTTATTTTTATAAAGCCACATCAAAATTCCATGGATCTGTGCTTGGATCCTACCTTATCTCCCGACAGACCATTAAAGCACATCTTTGTTAGCTGGGACACCTCACCAGGATAGAAGTATCCAGCATACTCAGCTGTTTTCCAAACTGCAATACAAGGACATTCTCAAGCAGAAGCTCAAGACATGAAATATTATCCCGGTGTGTGATGTCACACTCACCTCAGGGCATCTGGATGTTTCAGGAAGGCAAAGTCAAACATCTAATTACCAAGATGAAGCCCAGCCCCATTGCAGATTACTTCTCATACATCTGTGGAGTTTGTAGTTGCAGCTGCAGATGAAAGGTTATTGTCAAATATGTCTCTGGATACCAGTGACTCTTCAGCAGTGTTGCAGGGGGAATGCTCACAATGTTAAAATGTTTAAGCTTAGCTTAAGCTTAATACACTATTTAGCATTATAGCCATTTACTTTTCAGTGTGTAGTATAATTGTGTGTATTCAGTTGCCATTTGTGTCTTGATTTGATCATAAAGGTTTGTTGGCAATGTCTAAAAGTCAGAGAATCACTGAAGTCATGAAAGAAACATCATGGTCCAGCAATAAATGCATCCAGATTTGAAGAGAATCCCTGCAGGAGGTCATTATGCATTTCTCTTGATTACTTATTGATGAACAGTGCTCTAGGTCAATTCAAAATGTTAAACTACACCAAAACGTCAGAGGTCTCTTTCTCATTGCAGTGTATTAGAGCGCAGAATTTGGATTCAACATTCAAGAAGTTTGACATATATACAGTCACTTTCCTGTTCTGTCTGCGCACAGAACTAAGAATTTGTTTGTACAGCAGTAAGTATGAGATATTGGTGCTTTATTTTAACAATAAATAAATTAGACTGAAGTTTCAGCATTAAAACAAACACAAAGGAACAACAGTGTACTTACAGAGAACTGTGTGGATTAATATCTGCAAATGTTTATACAAGGTACCACCCGACATGCTATTATGGACTTGTGAGTGAATTTTCCCAAATGTGCGTTTAAAAAAAAAAAAAAAAAGTCAGTGTAGGTTAAGTACATCAAATTACTAATATTTATTTTTAAAGCTTTTACTGCCTTGAGCTTCTATTCATTTAGTCTGTCATTTTTTTTTATTTTTTTTTTTGTCTGTTCAGAATTACTTTTCTTTCAGGCAGCAACCACAGGCTCCAAAATGTGTTCAAAGGCATGTATTGTCTTCTCTCATAAATGTCACATTTGAGAAAAGTCTGCAAGTTTTCACTGAACTCGAAGGCAAGGAAGGAGGTCAGCAGAGGAATATTTGCAAATGAAAGAGCATCATCATGCACAAAGATCAAGCACCCTCAAAAATTTGTCCTAATATCTCCCACAAACTGGCAGCAGATTTTCAGTCCATCCTCCACCTGAACAGGTTGCACGTAGCTCATTCCTGATGATGATAGCAGACCACACTAACGTAGTAAAACTCCTTCCTAACCTTGCTGGAGCCCCAATAGTGGTCCCATGTTTCTATTATTGGTCCAGCATAACAATCTACGATCTATCTAGAGTTTCTCTCACTCTCACATCTCTGCATGAACTTGTTAAAGAAGAAGGTATTTTTGGATCAACACTGATGCTAGTTCAGTGGTGGTTGTGATTCAGCCTTTTATATTTTAATCAGGTCACTGAATATTTCATACCGCATACTTTCAGACACTTGATATGGAGGGCAGTCTTTAAACTGGTGAGTCTAAATAATTTCCTGGTTAATTTACATTTAATTTTCAAATGATTTATTTGCTACTCTGTTGGCTTTTGTGTCTTAAACTTTAATTTTCCACTAGTCAAACCTTAATTAAGCAATTTCAGGAATCTTAGTATTCAAATGAAATATTTTCTATATTTTACAACACTTGGTAATATATAATTTATTGATTAAAACTTTCAAATACTTGGCAGTGTCAAACTCTTTAATACATTTATATGATTCGTATTTGCTTTTTTTCCAATTCATAAAACATCATATAATGTAATATTAAAGTTTTATTTTTTTCCAGATGAATGGAAAAGCTAATTATTTTCAGTCTTTTTGAATGAATGAATCAATGAATGAATGAATGCGTGCTTTATTTCATAAACATGTTATAAACAACAACCATAACAACAACAATAATAATAATGATAATAACAATTATTATTATAATGATAGGCACAGTCTTGCTCCAGTTGTGGAAGCATGTTAGGCCATTAATGTGTTTGTGTTGATTTTACTCTTTACTTTTTATATTTTATTAAAGTTCATACATTATAACTGGAACTGATAAGTGGAAACAGAAACAACTGATATAAATACAAGTAGGCTATAATACAACATTAATGTATTTATGTTTTATTAAAATAACTGTAACTGTGCTAAATTAAATTAAATTTAGCTCATTTAAAGTGTCTCAATTTAATATATTAAAGTGGCATTTGATGTGTTTAATAATTGGTAATAAGATGGAAATAAAATGTAACTTTAAAAGACCAGTTAATATCAATTACATTTTTCAAAATAGTACTTTCAAGTACACACTAATGAGTGATGGTGTAAGTAGGTGTAAGTAGTATTAAATCCACATCAGTTGTATTTTTTTTTTAGAAGGAGTAATATGTGCTTATCTTTCTAAATGGAAATGCAGGAATACTATCAATGACTAAGAAAATATATATATATAAAAAAGCATACTTCTAAATTACAGCGTAAGTTAGATTAGCTACAAAGCTTAATTGTAGCACTGAGTTAAAGAAAATGTTTCTCAGCTTCCTGGCGGCTCTTAATGGTTAGCCGTCTGTTTTGCATCTCTGTGTTATCAGGTTAGAATTTGCTTTTCACCACATGTTCTATCTAGAACATTTCTGAGGAAACGTTTGATCCAGTTCTGACATCAGAAAGTGGAATAACTGAGGTGGAGAGCAGCTGGTTGATGTCAGAAAGTCAGGAT
>JBAMYA010042941.1:0-13872 GCA_037176975.1 Arrhamphus sclerolepis
CACACACACACACACACACACACACACACACACACACACACACACACACACACACACACACACACACACACCTCTGTTCAGGTCCCACCACAGCATTTTCACGTCGAGAGAAACTATGAACCACTACAACTATTTATATACACACAAGAATTCTTTTCCACTCAGTTGGCTTGTAAAGTCTTGTTGCCAATCCTCAGTGACAACATGATCCACGAAGCACTGGTTCTTTCAGATTTCATCTAAAACCGGCTTTGCACATGTGGCTGAAATGCCGCTGCAAGTAACCTTTTTTGCAGATTGGGCTTTTTGAGTGTGTAAACATTTGCAGAATGATTAAAGGCAGACTCTGATTGCAAGGGCAACAAAGTCTCATCTGTGTGTTATTGTCCAGTAATGGTCACACAGGTTTGGTGAATCAGGGAAAGATATGTAGTAACCCAGAAGAGAAAATGAGGTAGCAAATTGGTGCAATTATGTCAGAATCCACTTTCAGACAGCAGTCGAGGCACACTAGAGATCCCATTTTAATTATTACTCCACTCTCCAGCTGCATATTCCCAGTGATCCCACAAAGACCAAGACTAATCCTGATGATGGTTCCTTTACCTCTACTTCGCAGTCCACAGTCAGCTACAAGATACTTACAGTGGAGGAAATTATTTGATCCCTCACTGATTTTGTAAGTTTGCACACTGACAATAAAAGGAACAGGCTATAATTTTTTTTGGTATGTTTATTTTCACAGTGAGCGATAAAATATCAAAAAGAAAATCCAAGGGCCTCATTTATAAAACCTGTTATGCAAGAAAACGTTGCATGAAGCAGGGTGAAATTTGCAGTCGTAACATTCCTAGCAAAAGTCGGGATCTGTAAAGAATTTCCGTGCGTCAAAAAGTTCCCAATATTCTGAATCCTTTGGACCACACCTGTAATCTTGCATCATGCCCCGCAAGGTTTTCCAAACTGTATTTTAGTGACTTCCGATGAGAACACGAAATACCGCATGGATAAAGACTCTGCATAATGCACAGCTGCATATGAGACAATCCATGACATCATGACTTTTAAGACAGCAATAAGGTTCATTCTTTAACAAGTCCTTGAAAATGCTTTTGACACATCAGACATAACGTCGCACAAATTATTCAATATTGTCTCAATTTCTTTCAGTTCCACATTTGTTTCTCTCTGATTCTGCAGAACAGCATTCATCAGCATCCGTCCTCCTCCAGACACGCATATACTTGGAGCATGGTTGTGTGGTCTCTATGGTTACCATTTTTACCAATATCATTGATCGGCTTGCTCATTTAAATACACACTGACATTCACGAGGTGCTCTGCATTGACCATTTATGGTAGAATGTGGGCGTGTAGAGGGCAGGACAGGAGGCGGAGCCTGCTACGCAACTGTTGACGTGCAGCTGTGATCTATAAAGGGAAATTGCTAGCTGGTGTGCGTACGTAGGCTTTTATAAATCAGAATCCTTTTTTTGCGTACGAAAATTCTAACTTTTTGGCGCTAGAAATCTTTCAGGATAGAATCTACGCAATGTTTTATAAATGAGGCCCCAGGGGTCTCATTTACTAAACATTTTTCGTACACAACGAGTGAAAATATGTGACCCCTCAGCATGATCATGTATATCTATTAGCTCTAGCCAGCATTAAGTTTTTTGAAGATATTGGTGTTTGTATTTGGTGAGTGTTTGAGCACACTGGTTATTCTAAAATTCTGCTTGCAAAAACAGCAACAATCACTGGATTCCATTTGCATTACATTGGTATTTCTTGTCATCAAACTGTTCTCCACAACACTGTCCCGTTCCTCTGAAAACTGTCATGGGTTGATCTGACCATTCACTCACTGTCATGTCTTTGCAGATCCTGCCTTGCCTTTCAGTCCTGCAGTTCCCTGTCTACTCACCTGTTTGGTCTCCACCCATCTTGTCACCTGCAGCCCATCTAGCTCATCAGCTGCTCCATATATATACAAGCTGAGGCCTCTGGCCCCTTACCAGATTGTCTAGTTTGTTTGCTTAGCTTTCCAGCTTTCCTGCCCGCCTGCCCGCCTGCCTGCCATCCCGCCATCCCGCCCGTTCGCGACCTGCTTTGCCATTTTTGGATTTGTCTGCCTTCGCTGCCTGCTTGCTTGTATTACTGACCTCCACCTATTTTTGTGGACTTGATTAAAAGCTTTTTGGACTAATTACTGTCTCTGCATTTGTGCTTTTGGGTTCTTCTTGTTCTGAGTCATTACAGAAAACATCACCTTGTCCACTACTCTGATTGGTTGTAGAGCTAACCAACTGTGTGCAGAGGCCTTTTGAAAAACAACCATTGGTCCCACCCCCTGGTTGGGGAAGTCCTACGGTATGGCTCATTCTCAGACCCTTTATTTGTCTTGATGTGGGTCGTTAGGTTATCTATCAGGCTATATCCATTCACACAGCTCAGTGCAGGAGAATGAAGGTGCTACAGGGGCAGAATGTTCTGGCTGTATGAATGAACCTATAGTTTATAGAGGACTCTGGTGTTGTGCATCCACACTACAGTAAAACAGTTGTGAAATGTGAAACTGGGTGCACACCAGTTTTCCTTTAAGGGCTGAGCTCATCCATCAGTAGTGGGAACAGAAGGTGTAATCTTATCAAAGCATTGTTGTTGGCAAAAGAAAATAAGGAAGAGGGGAAAATATCTGTCATTTTTTCATTTTCAGTCTTTTTTTTTTGTTCACTAGGAATTTGTACATAATATATGTTTTGAGTTGTGTTGCCAATATTATTCATGGTATTTGTTGAAACATGTGTTGAGTTATTGTTCAAACTAATGTCTTTAAGATTTAGCCTAGTGGCGTGCAGACCCTCTGACCTCAACCACAGAAACATGGAGGCATTTCTGATTTTTCTTTGTTCTTATCAAAATTACAGTGAAAATACCAACTAGATTGACATCAAGCTGCGGAGACGGCAACGGGGGCTTGCAAATATACTTCCAAACATCCATCAAGCATAAAGAATGTGTTTTAACTAACGATAGCAAGTACTTTTGGCTTGTGTTAACCTATGAGATGATTTATAAGTTGCCACACTTTGATTCGTCAGAGAAAGAGAGGGGAACACAGTGTAGGATGCAGAAGATGATTTATTTTAAATCCAAAGCACTGAGTAGGAGGAATGTGCTGTGCCAAGTTTTGTGGAGAGTTAGGTTCTTTCATGTTACATGCTTTAATGCTGCCTTCAAGTCAACCTTGTAAGCCTCAAGTCAAAACATCTGAAGATGTAAGTAAGACGTTGTGCATTCAAGCGCACTTAGTTGGAAGGACAGCTTCTCAAGCAACATTAGTAAAAGTGTTGCCTTGAAGTCACTTCTTAAAAGCAGGAGGGTGACCGAAAAATGTGGCAAGAGGTGAATAAAGTGAATTTGGTGCATGAGGATATTAAGTAACTATAAACAACAAATATAAATGATGAAAGGAGCTTCTCTTGGATGGATGGATGGACGAACCATTATAATCCTTTACCTGTATACACAAGACTTACTTCTGAAAACATAAAGTAATTAAAGCAGTTCTTTAATTTCTTTAAGGTTGGCGAGAGAACGCTGATTAAAAAAAAAAAAGTGTATCGACAAAAAGGCTGCACATTTAACCCTAACATTTTTTTTGTTAAATAAAAAGAAATGGAATAAAATTAGGTTTGTGTGTTACATGGTTATTTTCTGGGGATGTAAGAAGGCACATTAACTTTTAAGGATGTGATCCAATTCCCATTTCATAGTTTTTAATAACAATTCTTTTCCATTTCTAAAGCTGATCATCTGGCATCCAAGAGAAATGAGGAAAAAGAAGGTTTGAATGTGGAGAAGCACAAATGAGAAAACTAATTTCTCTGAAGGGTAGTGGATTAAGCTTTGTGCCAAGAGAAATGTTTCAATTCTCAAACAAACCTTCCCTGCAGGATTATTCTGTTTATTTAAAACCACATCTCTGCAGCAGCAGCTGGTTGAGTAGAAACTTTCACAGCGACTTGGGGAAAAGTACAGCGCAATGAAACTTCAGGCTCTAGAGAGTTGGAATGATGCAAAACAAACAAACATGACTATATAACAGGGGGATGGTGACGGGTGGTGACATTAAAAAGTGCAACGTCTTAAACTTCAATGCAGCAGCACCTTTAGGGACACACAGAAGGGCAGTAATTATTTAACTGGAGAGCACCTTCCTCTGCTCATGTGTTTTGAGATCAGTGCATGATTCCCTATTTTGCAGCACTGATCCCCTTTTTCCCAATAAATTACACAAAGAGAAATAAGACCAGAGACAGAAAGCTGCTGCAGTTTTCTGAGTTCATTCTTAGTTTTAGTTTTGGTCTAAGACTCTGCTGTTCTAGAGTGAAATCTAATTCTTTTTTAAAAGGTCATATATTGGACTTTTAGGAGTGTAACTGCTGGACTGGGTCTCTTAAATTAGCTACCTGACACCTTTAAGGTATCCCAGCCTTTAAAATGAAAAGAGTCTTGCTGCCATCAGTCAAATTCGACAAAGGCTGAAGTGGAGGGCTGACTTGTCGTGGCTCAGTGAGGGTTAAAAGAAAGCTCGTGCTAAAATTATGTTTTGCCTCAGCCTAAGGGTAGGGTCAATCTGCTTAGATGAAGGCGAATGTGTGCAGCTCATGTGTGTGATGGTGGCGGTGTACGTGAGGAGAGTCCTCCGGAGACCGACTGAGTGAGTAAGGACCAAAAACAAGTGACTGCTAACCTCAGGCTGTGCTGTAAAATGTCATCCCTCTGAGAAATGTATGTGTTGTGTGACCTGTAAACTGACGTCATTTGATGTTCCAGTGTTTGGGCGATATTTATATTTCCACTCTGAAGTGAGAGTGAGATATAAAGTTTCTGTTTTTATGAATCAGTGTCAGCCCCCAAAGAAGAAAAAGAAGTAAGTAAAAGAAAGAGAAGAAAAGAAAAGTAAATTTCAATCCCCCATTCACACAAAACACACATTTACATCCCCCCCCCCCGAATTAAATCTTTGTTGTTTGGTTATGTAAGAGGTCTGTAAAGTTATAAACTTGTGCCACTGTTGTGTCACCCTGAAGCATATGTTCAAAATGCACATCAGTATGCTAGTTTGGTATACCCACAAGCACAGATGATTATAATCAGTAATTATTTCCATTGTTGCAGCCACTGTTAAAGCCACTTCTGCATATTATAAAATGTCTCAGCCATAGGCAAAGCACACCATATGTTCTGATGGCTGCCAATGTGCTCCAAACAATAGCACTTTTTTAATTTGTTCACATGCCAGAACAATTCTAATTTTACACTGAGGAATAAAACTGAAATTGTAGAAGGATCAGACCAACATAAAACCAGTCAAACAGCACTGGGATTACTGTCCTTTCATGTCATCCTTTGTGCTATATTGCAACCTAAACATAGATGGATGTTAGTTCTTTGACAGTTCATGTTAATAATAAACTCGCTATATGACCAATATTTTAGTCACACCTGCTCACATAAACATCTTATCCTCCAATCATAAGACAGTATCTTAATGGGCCATATGTAGACATGTTTGAGATGACCTTGAACACTGCAAAAACTGATTTCTAAGAAAGTAAAAAAATACTTGATTCAAGAAAAATTGTCTTATTTTTATACGCATACATCTCATTTTAAGAATTCTAGCCAAGCATTTATTTCTTACCCCATGGACAGATTTTTTTGTTTTTGCTTAATATAAGATATTTTGACTAGATTTAAGAATACTGTAACCCTACATTCCTAAATCTAGTCAAAATGTCTCATATTAAGGAAAAACAAGGCATTAATCAAATGCTGAAGCCTACCTGAGTATTGTTGCTGACTGATTCATCCTTTTATGACTACAGTATACCCATCAGCTAATGTCTTCCACTGGCAGGATAACAGTCAATGTTACAAAATCCAGATTATCTCAAACTGGTTTCTGGAATATAGCGAACTCACATTACCTCCACAGCCATCAGACAAAGGATCTTTGGGATGTGGAGCTGGAAGAAATTGACATAATAGATTTGCAGCTGTCAAATCTGCAACAACGTTGTGTTTATATCATGTGAATATGAACCAAAATCAGTGTTTACACATCTTCAACATAGGACATAAGACAGTTTGAAAGACAAAGGGGGTCCAACATGGCACTGGTAAGCTGTACTTAATAAAGTGCTTGAATGTCTTTCTAAGTGTTTGATATTCTGCTTCAGGCCTCATGGCCTAAATTGAAAAAGCAAATAGCAATTTGATGTGAACTATTTAGATGAACCTGTCTAATGAGGCACAATGCATTAGATGTTACGTACATTATAAATATTAAATGTATCCCAGACAATAAAGCACAAAAAACAACAAAAAAAGACATACCTATATATAAATGTATTTACTTTCTAGAACAGATAATGAGAAGATAATGACCCCATAAAAGAAGAAACAGCCAGATAATGAATAGACTGATGGATCAAGTTTACTATTTAAAAACAACAACAATATAATGAAATAAAGTTAAAAAAAAAAAAAAATAAATAAAAAGTCATTTTCATTTGTGAAGAAACATACAAACAGCTGATGAGATGAGTTGAGTGTTGAATGTTAGAAAGAATGTTCTGACTTAGAAATCACATAGAATTGCTTATACTCTTGCAAACTAAACTTTCTTTTCAGCTGCTCCCTGTTCAGGGTCCCCATAGTGGATTGATCCAAATGATTGATTTAGCACAAGTTGTTTCTTTTTTTTTTTTTTTTTTTCTACACTGAATCCCCTTTCTGACATAAGACATTTAAACCTGGACCTCTCAAATGGTAGCTGAATGCACTACAACTGAGGAGGCTATGTGTAAGAATGTAAAATAAATAAATAAATAAACTAAATTATTGCACAAAAATAAAGGAAATACTAAGAATTCATGCTAACAATGCATCATCCCCATTCTGCTCTTAGTAGGTCATGTTCAGTGCATTTTGCAATCTCATCTTGAGCAGCTCTTACCTTCTAAAAAGTGCTCAGTCTGCAACACTTTACCCACATTAACATATAAATCTCATCTCCACAACATGTCAACTTCATCTTTATCCTGCCATTGAAATTTGAAAATAAGTGCTAATCATCACTATCCCCATCTAATTCCATGTAGAAATGAAATTAAAGAGCCTCCAGGGAAAGCAGATCTTCATTTTCTGATTCAGGGGCAGACATAGAAACCCTAATACAAAAATGATTTCTCACTATTATTTCCTAATGTTGCGAAGGCCACCTCTGGAAATATAAAACACATAATTTCTTAAATAATAGCCTACAACCTCCCATGCACAATTGAACAGTTTTTATTCACCAGCTCAAAAGCAATGCTTGATTTTGGGTCCCCTAAAGAAACATCTAATGTTGTTGCCCTCTGCATGTAATTTGTGATTAAACCAATGTGAAGACACAATTACACCGCTAGAGCCTGGCATTTAATTAATTCTCTGGTTTCAGTTTGACTTCACTTTGTAAAAAAGTCAACAAATCAACCTTTCTCTTTATCTTTGCAATTCTTTGTTGCTTCCGTGACCTTCCTGCCACTAGTCTGAGCGTCTGTGCTCTTCCAGAAACCCAGTTACAGAGCTTCTTCTCAAACCATTAACAAAATGCACTGTAGTTGCACTGGGAATGGCACTAAATAGATGGATAAATTATTCAATTCATTTGCAGGTTAATTAAAACTAAAGTTTGTATTATCACAAAATTTCCAGAGGTACTCCCTTACAAAAACCTACATGATCATGAAACTGCAGACGAGCAGTTTGGGGGCAGCATCAATTAAAAAACAAGGTGAGCATAGTTCTGTATGATGTTCATCATGCCACAAGCTCACCAATTTGAGTTTATCTAAAAATATTGACAAGACTAATTAGACCTCTAAGTTAACTACATTTTTCAAAGGATGACTGGTATGAAGAGATTCAGGAGACTACCAAGCTAGTGCTTCTTTTGCCAAACTCAAATGTTGATGTGGAATGAAACTCCCCCAGAACTGAAGGTCAGACTTGTCGAAACCCAGTCCTAGTGGGCCTGCATGTCTTAGATGTTTCCCTGCTACAAGACACCTGATTCAAATGAATGGATGACCTTGTTATCAAGGTCTGCACAGAAACCCATTCATTTGTTTCGGGTGAGCTGAAACAGGGAAACACCTAATGCTGGGTTCACACTGTTTTATTTTCATAGTCTTAGAAGATTTATTCAAGTCGCATTGCACAATGTGAAATCGGTGAGCAATTAATTTACCTCATGTTACACTGTGTGATTGAGCGTACATCAAATCGTGACTACAAAAGAAATAAATTTGAACGTATGTCAGGCTCTTGCTGCTAATATGCTAATGCACAGAAAGATAGTGTTGCTTGGTAGTGTGCTTTGAAATGAAAATAAATAAAATCCAGAAAAGGAAGTGCTTTTCTTCTTTAGTTGAGTTGCATATTTTTCTTCCAATTTCTCTATAACATTTGGTGCTGTTGTTGCTAGGCTACTCTGCCGTGTAGACATGTTGATGTTTACGTTATTTCATGCTGCGTTCCTGTTGGCTGGTTAGCTGACAGAGATCTTGGAGGCAGTGACACTGATTTCTCCAAATGTCTTACACTGCTCTATTGTTCACCTTTGGTCTCTGATTTAAGTACATTAATCTGTTTTTCCAGACCATCTACCTAGCTATCTTTAGTAATCATCAATCAAGCTAGCTGTCTGTAGAGGAAATCATACCGGAATTGAGAACACATGCAGAACAAGCAAAAAATATCACAGAAACATTAGTGGAGAAAATGTACATGAGCATTTTGTTAATTCTTTTCTGCATTGGTACTTCCTTCCATTTCAAAGAGAATTTTTAAAAGACTGTGTGAGCTGTGCATTCGCTGTAGAAAGTATAGCAACATCTTGTTGTTTTGTTTCACTCTGTGGCATCACAATATAATGGTGCTGCTCAGAAAGGGCCTGTGGTGGGATATCAGTAGCCAAACTCTGTAATAGCAAGAGGAAATCTGCTTTCTCTGCATCATAGCCTTTGGTAGTAACACTTGAACACACTTATACACACCTACGCACACATGATATGTTTTGACCAGATCACCAAAGAACACCCACCTCAACCTTTTTTTTTTATCTCTTTGTCCTTCCCCAAGGCTGCAGCTTAACTCAGTCGAAGCTCAGATCTGTCCCACAGGAGGGAAGATACAGCCTATCATGAATCTAAACTGCTGTTCTTTCCTCTCAGCTTAAGCTGAAATGGCTCCACAACATGAGAAAGAGAGGACAGAAAGTGAAGTAGCACTCTAAGATCACAACATTAGAACATTCCTATATAAAACCAAGTCATGGTAGAATCTGGGGAGATCCGACAGAACCAGACTCAGAGGGCTGCCATCTGCTTCAACCAGCTGGAGATCTGAGATGACACAAAAGGGAGACCAACAATCACAAAGAGATCGGTCCCAAGAAGACAAAAGTGAGAAGTGGGGTAATTTTAATAACAAAGCCATATGTACTCACATTATGGTTCAAGGCAGCTGAGCTAGCCTTGCCAAAAAGGAGCCTTTGAATCTAATCTTGAAGCTAAAGTGGGTATCTGCACCCCCAACACCATTAGGGAGCTGGTTCCACAAGAGAGGAGCGTGATAACTGGCAGCTCTGCCAACCATTCTACAGTTAAAAACTATGAGCCACAAATGAGCCTGCCAGTACGGAAGCCCTGAAGGGCCATACATGCATACATTTTATTTCCCCCATTTTCTCATGATAACGAATAATTTTTCCTCTGTTTTCCCGTGACAACGACATAATTTTCCCGTGATAACGACATAACTCCACCATTTTCTCGTGATAACGAGTTATTTTTCCTCCGATTTCCCGTGATAACGAGATAATTTTCCTCCGATTTCCCGTGATAACGAGATAACTAATTTGAGCTCTCAAAGTCGATAGACCGAAAGCTTGGTGAAAAATACACTTGTTTGCATGGATCTAAGTGTGCAGAGACTTTTTTCTTAGTTTTCTTGAGATCTCAAATTAATTATGTCATCATCACGGGAAAACGAAGGAAAAAATAATTCATTATCACGAGAAAACGGCAGAGTTATGTCGTTATGACGGGAAAACTATCTTGTTATCACGGGAAAATGGAGGAAAAATAAGTCATTATCACGAGAAAACGGTGGAAATAAAATGTATGCATGTACGGCCGATACTGGCTTCCATATGCCAGTAAGCAGGTTGAGATAATAGTTCTTTTAGGGCTTCATATATAAGAATAATTTTAATATGTTTAGTTTGTTTTTCTTCTTTTATTTCTCCATGTTTTCATGCACAGCTAGATATCTGGAAATGCAAGTTAGATCAGGACTCGCCCTCCAAAAATGTACCATAATGACCCAAAGCACTGCTCAGTGGAAACATGGTTTAAGTTTTCTAGTCCAGGCTTTGGCTTTGCAGGGTTTTTGGTGTTATTTATATCATTATTTCTCCTTTTCAATTCTTTTTTCCCTATTTCTGGATGAGGACCTCATGTACAACATTTGACAATACTTGTCATGTCCCAGATTAAAGGACCCAAAGGTGTCAGGAAAAAAAAAAAAGAGAAAAAAAAAAGTCTGTTGAGATCAAAGATGGGTTTTCTTACAAGGTGGCACGAACCAGGCAAGGGAATGAAGTGCATGGAGCAGGATTTGAGTGCACGGTCAAGATCAGGCTGAATTCAGACAGATGAAAAAAAAACCTGAAATGAAATGGCATAAAGCTGAAAAACAATCTAACAGGCAGTGTGTGTTCAGCATGTAGCACTAGAAGATCAAATGATGCAGCTGGGGGTGACATGAGTTGTAAGCAGAAACATCTGCAGAATTTAAAAAGAAAAAAAAGAAAAAACTTGACAGAATGTTTGACATATGTTTCCACAATGCTAGTTTGTAATCACTCTTTCACATAAGCATTTTAAAACTAATGATTTTTAAAGGACAAAAACAAAAAAGTGTTTTATTCAACTTCAAAAGAAAAAAATGGTCACTTGTATGAGTGAATAAATGTTTAAAGGGTTTATTAATGAGGTGGCGTTTGTTGCCAAAAATTACATTTAGAGTTTTGTAATTAAATAAGAAGCTCTGCCTGTCATGTCTTACTGGTAGAGAAAAAAATGAAAATGAGAGGATGCAGTAGAAGCTAGTTGTTAAAAGCTGGATTCACTTTGATCTAATTTCTGCGTCCCATAAAATCAATCATGATTGGCTAACGCAGCACCTCCAGGGATGAGAGACCTCTTTTAAATTTCTTAGTGACAACTTTAAGATAGATGAGGACACAGCTGCTTGTGTCCCCCATCTGTACTACTTAGAAGAACTGTATGAGTAAGAACTCATATACAACAACCAAACACAATATTTTTCATTAAAGGGGACATATTATTTAAATTTAAATTTACTTTGCTTATATGTAGCCGGACTTCCTTTGGTGCCACCCGTGTCTGTAAATATAGTTGCAACCAGAAGTTTTCTTTTTTGATTACAGCCACAGAATGATTGATACCAATGGCTGGTTTGACACAAGTTTTTGTTTTGTTTTTTGTTTTGTTGATGCAACAGGAATTTAAAGACCCAGACCTCCCAAATAGTAGCAGAAAGTGGTACAACGAAGCCACCATATTAAAATACATAAATAAATAAATAAATAAATTACATTTACAGGAAATACAAGAATTCATACTGCACCATGACGCACTGGCCACCCTGTACTTCACAACTGGAATGGTGTCCTGAACTTGTGAGTTTCCCCCTTTCTCCTGTCGAATTCAAAATTCACTTTCATACTTTACTGCTTTTTAAGATATCTATACTGAGACCATGAGCTCCAGTTGTACCATTCCTGTTTTTAGCTCTTTGTTCTCTGATACAGAAACCTGCTCAAACTGGTTCTGAGTATGAAACTATTATCAGTTAGCCAGTCAGAGCTTTCTAATGCCAAAATTTAATCAAGTGCAAGTGCAACTGTATTAAAGATGTTCGAACTGCAGATAGCCAGAATTCAGTTGTAGGGGATGTTGCAGTAGTAAACAATGTCCCTTATTCCATCTCAAAGCTCCATTCCATCTCAAAGCAGGGTGATCCAGAAAATCCTAAATTAAAAATTAAACTCGGGCAAAGCTGACAAGGAAAATAAAAGGAGGACACGAGGACAAACAGGCCTGGAGCATAGCAGAGACAGGACAAATGAACTGGAAAAGGAGGCATGGAGACAGGGTTGTATATGTAGACATGAAACCCCTCAGGGGCTAATAAGAAACAGGTGGAATTATCACAGCAAAGGAACAACGAAGGAAGTCAAGACAGATACCACACAGAAAAAAAAAGCTTTGGAAATTAAGAAAAAGGAAGTCAACCAAATCACAAATAAGAAATCACAGAAGAAAATAAGAACCAGTAAACCTTAACAACCTAATGGACTGAAATCTTACAAAACAAAAGAATGAAAAGAGACTCAAATTTAAAATCCCAAGACCACCACACAGGGCATTATGACTTCATAGAAAATTATTCATCTTTCTTCTATATGTTATCTCTACCTAACTTCACATTATTCATCCATCCATTATCTATACCCATTATTTCCTGTGCAGGGTCACGGGGGTCTGCTGGAGCCTATCCCAGCTCTCTCCTGGCGAAAGGCAGGCGTCCACCCTGGACAGGTCTCCAGTCCATCGCAGCATGCCAAATTATTGTAATTTGTAAACACGAGCCACACCTGCTAAAAGAAGCTGATTAAATCCTTTAACATTGCAGGAAGTAGACCCCCAGGGGCAAAGGCTATAAGCTGTGAAAACATGGTGGGACGACTTTGCATTGTGCCCTTGAATCTCTGATGGATCTGAAGATTTCTGCGCAGGAATTTCTGAGATCATGAGGGATAGTTTGTTATTTTACACTTGAGTGCAGAAGTCAGCCCACACAGGAAGAGTGAGATGAGCTGCCACCTGTGTTGCATTTTTTTTTTTTTCTTCTTATCCGCATGTTACTTCTGCCCCCTTTGGGATCTCTATGTGATCACTGTTTGTTCTGTTGGGGTACACTGTAGCCATACTGCAGCTCCAAGTCCATGTGTGTGCTACTGAAAGACAGTTAAAGAATTACAAAAAACAACAACAAAAAAAAACATGTTCCCTGATTTCATTTTGGATCATTTTCTTATAGGTGATCAATGGAGCATAATGGGAAATGGTGGAGTGACAATGTGAGAAAAGATATACAACAGAACTGTAACATTGCGGCTTGAAAGGATACAATGAAAGCTTTACTGGTTGAAGATGAAAACTGTACAAATATGCCACTCCCAAAAGTGCTGATGCCTCATCTAACAGAAATGCCAACCTTACCTTGAGCAACAACTACACCTACACTGCAGAGGCAGCCAGGGACAAAAGAAACAGGATAATGAGACCTAACTTATAAGAGCTCAAAGATTCAGACATAAACAAAAGAGTGATTGTGAAAAATGACAACAAGCTGTTCCCAGGCCAGACGATAAATGGAATCTCTCCACCGTGTCCTGGGTCTGCCTCAAGGTCCTCGCCTGGTTGGACAAGCCTGAAACACCTCCCCCAGGAGGCGTCCAAGAGGCATCCTGACCAGAGACCCTAACTACCTCAACTGGCTCTTCTTGATGTGAAGGAGCACATGTCTCTCCTGTTTCTAAGGGAGAGTCCAGCCACCCTTCGGAGGAACCTAATTCCAGGTTCTTGTATCAACCATCACATTCTTTCAATCACAAAATCACAAAATCCTATATATATATATGTGTGTGTGTGTGTATAT
>JBAMYA010042942.1:0-13871 GCA_037176975.1 Arrhamphus sclerolepis
GAACCAGTTTAGTGTGTTCAACAAACTTAAAACGCACCATAAATAGGCGCTATATAAATAAATTGAATTGAATTGAATTAAAACGGCAGTGAAGAGGCACTGGGTGAGGCTGCAGCTCTCCTGCCTCATTAGATATGAATCATAACTCATTATAATAGTTATATTAATTATAAATCAATTTTAATTAATAGCTAGCATTCTATTATTAAATACATTTATATAAGCATGTAATTAAATATTCACCATAGATAGAACATGTATATCTATGGATATATGTGTAGCATCTGTAATTGGTGTAGTTATGTATGGCATATTTTGCTTCCTTCTTTTTCCCTTTTCTTTATGTATATGGTATTGATATAAACTGTAAACTGTAAATGGGGTCACCCGGTTCCTTTTAGTTATTGGTTTAGGATGGAAATGTTGGTGGGACTGAATAAGCTCTGCTTCACCCCCTGCTTTGATGACTCTCTTCATTCTCTGGATGGGCTTCATCAGGGGGTCACTGAAATGGTTTTCCACCAGTCTGGAAGGACTTCCCAGAGCTGCTGAGCACTTCCTAGTCCTCCTGCCTTCACTCTGCAAAGGGTGGCAACTTTGAGGAATCTAAAATATAAAGCATATTTAAGGTTCTTTCAATTTCTTTCGTTTGCTATATAATTCTATATATTTTGCTTCATAGTTTTGATGTCTTCAGTATGTATCTGCAATGTAGAAAGTTATAAAAATAAAGAAGAAGCATTGAATGAGAAGGTGTGTCCAAACTTTTGACCGGTAGTGTATTTGTAAATCTGATTCTGATGGAGTCAGTACCTCACTTAGTTGCTACATTGTGTGTAGCCCTTTGTGTTTTTTAATACGTTTGTATTTCAGAAATCTTTGCTGTGAGCCAGTCTTTATGGAGAGATCCCAAATCCAGATGGTCTGGAGAGGAAACTTCGTGAATGTAGAGCAGGACAAATTAGCACAGACAAAGGAAAATAAAGACACCATGATCTTTGGATTTTTGGTTAATTTTATTAGACAAATATAAGCAGTTTACATATATGGATTTGTACGACTATGTCATGGTACTCGACTAAAGGTTGAAGGCTAACTCCACTCTAATTGAATGGCTATCCTACATAAGTCTTAGTAAGAGTAAGATGGAACTGAAGATCTACATGCAGATTCATTAGTCATGTTATCAATCTGAGCATGAAAGCCAAACACCGGATTTATGTTCCAGGCCTGTTCCATGTCCAATCAACCATTCTTTAAAAAAAAAATTTTTTTTCTTTTTTTTTTATTGTTCCTGGTAAAATATGAATCTACACGATGGCAAAATCCAGAGCATTACAACAATGTAGTTAGGAAGTTAAAGATACTTTATAGATTATGCCTCGTTTCCACTTTCCTCTCCGTCAGTCCAGATGAAATACAAAACACGCCCCCTGGTGTTCACACAAGGAAGTACAGTTCTTTACAGATTTACGGCTCGATGCTAATGCTGAAGATGCTAACATTGCACTGGTTTCTAGCACAGCGTATACCTTCTTTTCTAAGGTCTGAAATGTTCTTGCTATTTATAACACATGTGCAAACATATCATTGTTTCCACAAATATCCTGCATTTGTTTGGCAAGTCAATCGCGAACATCCTTGAAAAAATATGCAAAGCATACATGTGAGATGCAATGTTCACTTGCACGTGAGAGGCGCTAGGCTAGATCGGTGCAGCACTTGAGCGCGGGTAAGCCGTCATGAAGCTCCGATGTAATTACGTCTCGCTGTGTGAAGTGTGTTATGCATTCTGACACAAGTTGTCAAACACTGTGGAGGATGTATGAAAATACTGTTGGTGTTTCTCATTGTCAATTTCTGCCATCTGTAAAACGTAAAAAACATGAATGATGTTGATTTGAAGGTCTAACATATCTCCAATGGCAGTAGTGGTGGTTTTCTCTGCTGTGATAGCATCAAAAACCAAACAATAACTTTTTCTGTGTAAGGTTGGATTTCTGATTCCTGGTGTGTATTCTGCCCCCATGTGGAGACTTCTGGTATTACATGTATTACACATAATATGAAAGCAAGAAATGTTGACAATGCAGCTGACTGTATACGTGAACAGGTATGAACACTTCATCAAACAGGCCAAATTGTAGATTCACACTACAATTTTTGATTAATTCAAGTCACATTGCACAATGTGAAATCAGTAGATAATTAATTAATTTACAGCATTTTCCACTGTGTGATTGAACATATGCTGAATCGGGGCTATGACAGAAATATAGATTGTATTTCAGCCTCTAAACGCAGCATCATTGTGTCATTAGCAGGTTTATGCTAATGTGCTAATGTGCTGATTGCTCAAATGTTAGCGTTGTCATCATGGTTTCTTTCCTTTTCTACATTGTATTTGGTGCTGTTGTTGCTAGGCTACTGTGCTGTTTAGACGCGATGATATTTATGTTCATGGTGCTTTCCTGTTGGTTGGGCAGAGATCGTAGAGGCAGCGACAGGCCATCACACGATTCCTCCAAGTCTCTGAGACTGCTGATATTTGTCGCAGCCCATCTTTGGTTGCAAAACGGTTCTATCTTTCATCTTTGCTCCTGTCTCACTGTGAGATCTCTGACCACTGTTTTTGAGCTACGATGTAACATTTTTCAATACATGCGAGGCAAACGATTCAATGAAAAAGAATTTATGGAGGTTCCTTTAGGAATGAATGGCCTTCCGGAGAGCTCAAAAGCGTCTGGAAACGAGGTGTCAAAAAGGTGACTTTCACACTCAGATGTACTCTGATTGTGGGAACATGTACTGGATGTGGTGGTCTTTGCAAGTCTGCTGACAGTTTAGGATTTCATCCGGACTTTTGAAAAATACGGGCTCCGGAAATATGGAGAAAGAAAAGTTATCTAATCATAAACTGTTGTGTTTGTTTCTCATTTGCATATTAGTTATGTTCACAACACTGAATACAAAAACTAAATTTCATGGTTTTATCTGTTAGTTAAAAATTATTAAGCAAGTCTTCCCTTAACCTTTTTTTTCTCTTTCATGCGTTCATTTATAACACAATTTTCGTTTATTTAGTTATCTCGATTAAAAGTGACCTTTTAGAAAACATTTATGTGAGTGAAAAGCTCATGTTAGCATGACAAGAAATTAGTCATTTATTCTATAAAACTGTATCTTCAAATGTTACATTACTACTACAAACTCAGTTCAAAAGGAAATCTAGTTAATGAGTTAACATTTTGAAAGTTTTGACTCTTTTAAATACACCCAGTCATGCTCACACCTGGTAAAATGTCTACAAGGAGACAAAAGTCGAGCCAGAACAACTCTGTATTTCCAAAAATAATATTTCTGTTTGGCTCAGACTGATGTCCTTGTTTTAAACTTTAATGTAGAGAAATCATCACTACAGAAATGTAAAGCTGCAATGAAACATCCAGAAAAAAGTAATGTATAAAGAAAAAAAATGCTCATGAATCTCTGCATGTTAAGTGATGTTTTTTTTTGTTGTTTTTTTTACATGCTAGCAGAACCACGCAGAAGCAAAGCTTGCGTCTTTGTTATCAGCCTGTCGCCATGACATCTTCATGATTACAGTAAATGGAATGATCTTCTACATGTTAAAAACTTGTTTACTAGAACTAAACAAAAATAACCACGAGGATTATTATGGTCATCTGTCCCGCAGGTTAAAGGCAACACGAACCGCTTTCACACTACACGCACTACTCAGCTTTACAGTGTCGCTAGACTTTTGTGCTGTTGAGGCTACGCTACTTCCATCTAGTCATCAGGGGCCTAAAAGTCATTGTGGTGTTCACACTATGTGACTGATCTGTGACTGGACTTGCATGCTACGCAGTCTGGGAGCAGCTAGGTCAACCAGGTGGTCATAAGTGTTTTGTCAAGAAAACACTTGTGATAAGTGACGGGGGAAATATTATTCTAATATATTGTGGCTAGCCATACTGGTTCACATGGGTCCTGTACCTCACATTTACTGCCATTCCCTGTTTTGCTCAGACTGAAACAATAACAACTAATCACAATCAAAACATACTGCACCAATCACAACGTGGTGGAATAGGCTTTATCAAATCACTCATACTGGACCATCAAAAAGCCACTATCCAAAACAACTAACATGGCTGCCATCACAGGCTTCCTGGCTCTGATTGGTTGCATGCCCATTCATTGGTGTCCAGATGTGGTTTCTTCTGCATCTCGGGAATGAATCGAGAGGAACGAGATTTAAATTCTGAATTAAAGAGGAAAATAATTACTGCAATTACTACAAAATGGGGACCTCAGTGAGAGTAGTTGCACCATAGGTCCTTTGAGAAGTGACTGTCCACTCTGCTCCCCTAAAACTTCTCGTTCATTCGATTTTTGCACTGGACCATGGCCCATGTTTAGGTTGGCCTGAAGGGGCTTTGGTCATGGGTGTGCTTCACTTGGGTCAGCGTGAACACAACAACACTCTTGTACAGACCAAAACGGTTTTACCAAGAGCAGTCTGCAGAGGGGTCTTGGTACAGATGTTGTCGAGCTCTGGTGCAGTTTGTATGTGGCGTAGAAGCTCCACGACCTAACTGCAGGGTGTACAGCACATGTTTCAGCCAAAGAGGCTTTCGTAGTGTGCTGGAAAACGCATTGTTGGTTATGAAGGAGAAAGTAAACATGACAAAAGAAAGCAACACTAGCTGTCGTGGACAAATGAGTTGTTTAGCGCTTCAAGGGCGACTTTTAGAGTTACTTCTGGAGTACAAATAAATAATAGAGAAAAATGGTGTCACCATGCTCTTCAGTTCTTTGCTTCAGGTTGGTTGCCATGAAAACATTATGCTCTGCCAAGACTGGTGCGCACCTACATGTGTGAAAATGACCTTAAATGTATAATTCCAGAAAAACAAGACATGGAGACATACACTTCTTTAAATGAGCAGGTTATGATCCTGAAACCTTTAAATAGACATGACAGTCTCACAAATCCAGCCCTCCACTTTTGAAACGTTTCATGTGGGGCTTGAAATGGGACTGAGGATGCTAGAAACTGGACTGTTGGAAGAATCGAGCAGCGCAAGCTGTTTGTGCAAAGATTTGTTGGCTTGCTGGTGCGTCTTTGTCGTTACGCCTTGAATGCTTATCGCAACCAGTTTTTTAAATTGCATACGCCAACGGAAAGATGATTTTTATACAGTTTTTGTGTTTTGCTTTTGTTTTTGTAACCCAAGAGCTAGTCATATGACACCAATGGATGGGCTTCCACAGCTCATGGGAATATGGGCAGCCAGTGGTTCAAGATATCTAGCACGCTAGATATTTGTGGTACATTTAAGGAGCATCTTTTGATGCATCTTTGAGTATTTTACGCTTAAAGATTTTGCACATTCTTTGCTACTGCATAGCCTAGCGGTTAAAGCAGGTGGCCCATGTATGAGGCTCAGTCCTCTTGCAGCGGTCGTGAATTTGACTCCCGCCTCATGACGCTTTGCTGCATGTCTCCGTCATTCTTTCTGCCCCATCTTCCTGTCTCCTGACTGTGATTAAAGGCCACTAGAGCCGAAAAAAAAAAAAAAAAAGGCTTGGGCATCTTCAGGTGAAGGCTCTAACCAGTCCGTGAACTTGTAGACTAGAAGATCGTCATAAACTTTTGAGACAACTAAGGGAAAATGGGTTGTCTCTGAATCTGGTCTTACGCCTCCTTTCCACTTGCTTTCCCTCAGTCCATCTGAACGATGGATCCTGCCCCCTAGTGTTCAACACAAGAAAGAAACACTTCTCTATGCATAGGTTGGCACCGTGCTAATGCTAATAATGCTGATGTCGCTAACAATTTATTACTGCCATGGAAAATAAACATATTCTCTAGTCTAACAGCCTACACTTGTAGTTTCTTGCAGTTTCGCTACATCAGGCCCTGAATGAGAGCCGCCTCCGCTAACCGCTGAGCTGTCCAACAAAAATTTAAACCTTCTGACATAAATTAGCAACGTTTTGTTGTAAAATTGGGACTTCTGTGGATCTGCACATTTTTTTGGTATAAATTAATTTTTGTTTTGCAAAACCGTGTCTTTTTCACATAAGATTGCTCCTTTTCGTCCTACATTCACTGTTTTACGGCCTGCTGGCTGCCCTCCTCAACAAAGTTATTCCAGTTTTTAATCTTGACACTGAATCAAATTGGTAGTCGCGTTGGCACCCCCTCAAAATTTCTTCGGTCCTTGAGTTTGAGCTCATTATTCAAGCTGTCCTGGAACATCAGAATGACTTTTGCAATGACATAATTTTCTGCAGAACGACTAAAACAAGTGGAAACGAGGGGATGCAGCTCAAGTTGTAAACGGACAACAACAGAAATTTTGTTACTTTGGCTATACCCGAAAATTTTATATTCAAAATACACTTTTACAACAAATATGGTCCTTGAGAAGTTTCAGGTGAGTATTCACGTTCAAGCCAGAGGAGGGGTTCAGGAATTACAGAGCTTTAAAAGGTAGAAATGTCAAACGTAATCAAACATTTGAGTGAAGAGCACTTTGACGCACCGCTGTGGTCCATCGCTGCATTGTTGTAAAAGGATGGGGTCCAGTTAACGGGAAGATCTGAAGTTGACAAGTCAACTGCACAACTGGATAAATAAGATTTTTAGAAAGAGTTTTAAAAGCTGAAATCTCTCCATGGGTAATAGTTAATAGTTTAAAACAAGGAATTTAAATGCTCTCAGTGTAATTAAACCCAGAGTCTAAGGACAACATCAAGGACAAAATAGGTTTTGAAAGGATAAAGGGTCCTGAAATGATTTTAAAGAGTAAATTATTATTGTAGCAAAATGGATGTCAGTTTTCAGTTTTAAGAAGGTTGTAAGAAGTTCCAGCTGCTGCTTCTAAACTCTTCCTCTGATTCAGACATGAACCCCTTCTAATCAAATTAAAGGTATAATTATCAAATAAATCAAAATCACACACGTTTAGACAGATGCATAATTAAAATTGCCTCTGTGTCCAAGTGTTTATAGCTGTAATAAAGTGCCCTGAGATGGCCTCCTGTTTGTGGGATTCAGTTACCTCCAAATAAATTCATGAATTTGTGCGCTAATATCAGGCAAATATCTCTTAAACATTCTGAAGTTTTCACCTTTTGTTTCACATTGTTAAAAACAAAAATCTACAGAAGTGAGCCTAAATTCTACTTGTAGCTTCAGAAGTTCAGTTTTATTGCAGCATTTAGGCGAAAATATTAAATTAGTAACATATATACAGAATATTTTACAAAAGGTTTGAAACTGAAGAAGAAGAGAAAAGAATCTGGCCTCAAGAAAAAGACAGCTCAAGAAAAAGGATGTGAACCTGCTGAAATTAACTGGTTTTTCTGCATTAATTTGCCAGAAAATGTCACAATAATGGACAAACGTGAAGTTTTAGATTAGACACTGATAATTTAATTAAAAAGCCTTTGTAAATCTGTGAGTTGTCCTTACTAAAAGACTGTTGAGTTGTCCTCACTAAAAGACTGCTCCAGATTCACAGTCTTCACGTAAAGCTCAGATTTGATCGTAAGAACATGTGTTCGCCCACGATCACTGCTTTGGTCCACCATGTGAGGAGGTGTGAAGATGCTCCACCTCAGCCTGATGTACCAGAAACACAGGAACACACCCAAGTCGAAGACAAACTGCTACATTGCTTCTGTGACTGGACAAACCGCCATCAGGACTGAAAAAGACTTTCATCTGCAGGAGTCAACACCAAAACCCAGGACAGAGGTGGGACCAAGTCACTGTGTCCCTAGTCTCAAGCGACTCCCAAGTGTTTGTCCACAAGTGCTGAAAGAGGTCTCAAATCAGGACAGAGGACAGACGAGTCCCAAGTGAAGTCTTGAGTCCAGACAGGCAAGTCAAGTGTCAGGTTTCGAGTCAAAAAGTGCAAGTCCCAAGTCAAGTCTCGAGTCAAAATAGATAAGTCTCAAATCAAGTTTCAAGTCACAAAAGGCAAAGTCCCTAGTCAGAAACTTCAAATTTCAAGTCCTTCTGAGTCCTTTTAATGGTGGTGCAGTTATACAGAGCTGGTGCGAGTCAAAGCTCCAGGTTCATTATGAGATGAACAAAGAAAAGTTCTGTGTTCAACCAGACTTTGTGTAGAACAAGTTATTTTTCTGAAATCATTAAAAACTACTTTGCTACAGATTAACAAAACCTCCACTTTCACTGCCCTTAAAACTCATTTCTACGTCTAAGTGGAATGAGTTTGCAATATTCTTTAATGACAAAGTTCAAGGAATTAAAAATGCAATAATTTCCACAACACAAAGAACTACTCTGCAGCCATCTAGACACCTCAAGCTGACACATTTCACAGCCGTCACTGACAAAACAGTCGTAGAGATCATCTGCAGGCTGAGTCCATCCACCTGCTGCCCACTAGATTCCTGGAATCTGTGCTGAACAGTTTGTTACCACAACTTGCTCATCAAGTCATCATCTCAGTTCAGACTGGAACATCTCCAAACTCCTTAAAAACTGCTGTCATTAAGCTTCGTTTAAAGAGGAGCAGTCTAGATGCCACAGAACTGAAGAACTATTGGTCCATATCGAACCTGCCAAGTCTTAGAAAAAGTTGTATACCAACAGCTGACTGACTTTCTCCTGTCTAACAATGCTTTTGATACCTTCCAGTCAGGCTTTGGGCCCCACCACAGCACTGAGAAGCTCTGATCAAGGTGACAAACGACATCCACCTGAACGCAGATGCAGCCAAAGTCTCAGTCTTAGTTCTGCTGGACCTGAACGCTGCCTGTGACACAGTTGACCATGTGATCTCATTACAGAGGTTAGAAGACTGGGTGGGAACCTCTGGTACTGCCTTAAACTGGTCCAGGTCCTATCTCCAGGACAGGAGATACTAGGCATAATATTGGACTCAGGCCTGAACTTTAACAGCCACATTAAATCAATAACATCAGCAGCTAAACCAGACTTAGAAAGACTAATGCCATGCAGACACTGTGCGAGTTTTGGCCCTTTTTGAGCCCATTTTTCACTCCTGTGAGAATCTTTTGGATCGGACCGCGCTCCCACTTAATCATGCGTCTCACTTCGTGTGGTACATGTGCGGTAACGAGCAGCAATTAACCTCTCATGACCACCTCCCGATCAGCAATTGTATGGTTGGATGAAAATCAAACCTGTTTGAAATCCTGGTTGCCGCTCGTGAGTGTATCTCACTGTTAAAGCAGGGCTACGAGCGGTTATGAGACGATTTCACATTGCACATGCGCAAATGCAGAAAAGGCCAAAAGCACACACCCCCTTGGTGTTGTACAGTCCAGGGAGAACCATGGTAAACTTCTGCAAAATACAATCATTACAGTAAATAAAAATGTTGATATTTATTCATTTATTGTTATTACTCACTTATGCAATTTTATATATTCAGAAGTTGATGTTCATATAGTGAGTCTTGTGCCATATTTGCTAATAGCTGCTCACCACTGAGCATCAAAGACCTCAGTAATTAAAACAAATCTACATTCTCATCCTTTTATTAATCAAAACCAAAGCTTTCTGAGTCCCTTTTGCATACCTGTCTCTCCTCCTGGTTTCTATCACCACTTTTTCAAACTTCCATTCACTTTTTTATTTATATATATATATATATATATATATATATAATGTGTGTGTGTGTGTATGTATATACATATATATATCTTTAAAGGTGTCAGACACACTTTGAATTTTCTAAATATATTAACGTCCTAATCAATAGAAATTGGCCTATTTTTATGATCAGAAGTGAGAAAAACACATAACCATCAGTACAGAACGCCAGGAAGCTCATGGATGCAGCAACACACTCACGTCACCCCCGAGACAGGCAGCATCAGATGTCCGTAAAGGACCCATGACCTTTCAGCACCCTGGGTCGTCTCAGACGTCGTCACCAGAGGTGTATGAAGACGGTTCTTGTGCCAGCGTCCTCTTTCAACACAGTTGTGACAGATACTGAGGTTGTACCATCAGTGGCAGTGATGTTCATGCAGCCATGAAAAGTTCTTTCAAGTCTTTTCTTTGTGTTTTTGCAAGAGCCCACCTCACTTTCAGATGAGGTTCATGTCATCAGCCATCAGCAGGATCAGAGGCTCGTGGAAACTTTGTTCCTCTTTTACTCTTTTACTTAAATCTCCTTCATTTATGTTCCTGCTCACCTATCTTATGCTAATGTAATTTTTTTTTAATTAAAAGAAAGTGTTCATTCTGTTTCTCAAATACTAATTACATTTGAAGATTTGTAATGTTATCCTTCCCTTTTTTTTTAAATGAATTAATATAACTCCCTTTGATGCTCAGTGATCAGTGTTCCATCTTACATCACTGTAAAATAAATTACAATGTTAGAAAACACTGTGCATCAGGAATGACCTAAAAAAAATCCTAAAAGATTAACAAATGTCAATAAAAGAAAATAATACAGGACATCTCCTACAGAACACCAGCAGAGATCCTTTCAGATCAACTACAACTTAGTTTACTTAAATTAAGACAGAACCTAAATCATTCTGTTGCTTTTCAGATTTATCATGTCATCTCTCCAAGTCTCCGTGACCCCTGTTCTGGTGCATTTAAGGTTTCTGCCACTGGAAGGAAGTGGTTAAAACTAGATAGATCATCAGCTTCTAAAAAAGGGAGAGTGAAAACAGAACAGTTAGTGGTCCTGTTGTAAATACCACGGCATGCAACTGAAACCTGGTCTTGTCCTCTCACCACCATAATGAGGCCAAGTCTGTGGTTCTGATGAACATCACACCTTTCACCAGCTTGGATCTTAGTTTATAAAATTCCTATTTTCATAATATGTTTTGTCCTAAGTATGTTTCATTTTTTTTAGCAATTACATCTTGGGCTTAGCTGATGTCAAACATAACATCAGTGGCAGAAATCAGCTTGTACAAATATACTAACATATATCAAATATTCTGTTTCTCCTAATGATCAGAAACAAAAGCAACAGTTTTCCCACATAAGACACAGATTCTCCTGATTCCCATCGTTTCTACGCACAAGTTTCTTCATAACATCTTTAGTGTTTTCCTTTCTTACAAAGAAACAAACAATTTAAAACTCACAGTTTGACTCTGTCATCTCAGAAGTCCTACAAATTTAAATGACCAATAACAGAATTTTAAAGGTGCTCTGCAAACCTTATATGTATATATATATATATATATATATATATGTATATACATATATATATATATATACATAAGGACTTTCTGAGTACTGAGTAGTTTCCTGTGGACAACTAAGCATTATTTAACTTATCCTATAATGATTTCAAATTGTTCCATCCCCATTTAACTACGATTGTTTGACAAATAAACAAAAAACAGGCACAACTATGAATGTTAGTAACATTTAAACCCACATTTACAACAGATTGATTCAACATTTAAACAAAACATTTAGACAAACATGTTCAAACTGAGATGTGTTTGTCAATTCGTATGTGCACATTGTAGTGAGTGTGTGTGTGTGTGTGTGTTCTACTTCCACGGATAACTAAGTAAGGGTGTGTGTGTGTGTTTATGTGTATGGTGTGTGTAGACGGGAGTCCATCCAGCTCAATAAACACCCCCTCCTCCTGAAAAGATCTGCATCTGTACCCAGAAATTCTTGAGTCGACATTTAACCTCCTTTGCTGGGTTTGAATTTTTTACTCTTCAGACTTCCTGCACCTAAAAATGAGCGTTTACGTTCAGCACTGAATCTGTCTGTTACATGAAGCCATAAATATCCTACTTTTAACAGATCAGCTGTGACTCTTCATAACCTGGTGTAACATAATGTTTTAATGTTACTTAAAGGTTTTTATGTAACTTTGCCATGATCATTCATCTGAAGTTCTAATTGTAATACTCTCTTGTGTATTTCTGTAATTTTAATGTTCTAATGTTCCAAAAGAACATCCATATATAATGACTGTCCACATACACTAAAAAATGTGTGAGTGTTGCTGTTTCCCAGTTTACAGCTCATCAGTTATACCTGTTCTAAAACAAGCAATTCTTACACTTTTTTTTCTTTTTCAAAGTATGTCAATGTATGTATGTATGACAAAGTATGTCAATATACAGTTAAAAGCTAATTCATTGCAGCTTTTTTATATTTTTACCATTATAAAACTGATACGTATTAATCATCATTATATTAGAACTAGTTCTATTTATTCATTAATTTTGTTCTATCTTATGATTGTAAAGCACCTCAAGATGTAAGATTTTAAAATGTGTTGTGCAACTAGAATCTATCTAAGGGGGTTCCTGCTCACTTCTCTGCTGGATCTGCAGGAGGAGACAGGCTGCATCTCTGCTGTTCAACCACCTTATTAAAATCAAATTAAGTAAAGATCCCAAAGAACCAGATTTACTGTCTGACCACATATTAATAATTATATCAGGTATTATTACATCCACAATTACGTTGTCAAACACAACTACGTCATCACAATTACACACGTGATATGTCCAGCTGTGAATGGAATAATGTCCCTGGATAAACAGTCCGATCAAGAAGCTTCTACACAGCGTATGGACACACAACATGAGCGTCCAGGTGGCATCAGAGCATCGAGCCCAACAGTGTGAGAACATAAATCGTGAGCTGTGAACTTTTAACCCCTGCAGGTTAGTCATAGAGTTTGAGCTGGAGCTGAGTACGATTGAAAATGTCATACAATGTCTGTCCAGCTTTATCCAGCAGGTCAGACTACTGGAACGGCCTGCTCACTGGGCTCTCTGAACCAGCTGTAAGACAGCTGCAGTACATCCACAACGCTGCTGCTCCAGTCCTGACTGGACCCAGGAAATACCAGCGTATTAGTCCAGTCCTGACTGGACCCAGGAAATACCAGCGTATTAGTCCAGTCCTGACTGGACCCAGGAAATGCCAGCGTATTAGTCCAGTCCTGACTGGAACCAGGAAATACCAGCGTATTAGTCCAGTCCTGACTGGAACCAGGAAATACCAGCGTATTAGTCCAGTCCTAGCCATATGCAGCAACTGGGAGTCTGAGAATCTCAGGGAGTGGTCTCCTGCTGGTGCCCAGAGTCAGAACTAAACAAGAATACTGCATTTCAGTTTTATGTTCCTAAAATGTGGAACAGTCTTCCAGAAGATGTGAAACAGGCCTCAACTATGACAGTCCAGGCTGAAAACAGTTCTATTCATCTGTGGAGATGACAACTGAAAGGATTTGATCTGCAGTCTTTATTAATGATTATTTTTGTTTTATGGAATGATTTTATTAGTCTTTTTCTGATTTTATGTAGTTGTAAAGCACTTTGAATTGCCTTATGTACAAATTATATTCAACAAATAAATCAATTCAATTCAGTTCAATTTATTGATAAGATAAGATAAGATATACTTTATTAATCCCCGAGGGGGAATACCAGTCATCTCTAGGTGCTTTAGAAACACAGAGCTTGACCCCAGAGCACATGGCAACACCATCAGTGGCAAAAAAAACTCCCTCTTGGGAATAAAGCAGGGGTCTGTACTACGAAGCAGGGTTACCCAGAAGTAACCCAGAGTTAACCTGCAAACCCAGGGTTGACAAAACCAGGCTATCTCAGAACTACGAAACGTGGTTTACTCAGTTCTACGAAGGTGGTAATGAAGTTGATTTGTTGAACCTGCGTTAACCTACTCAGAGTTTGTGCGTGTTCACGTAAAAGTGTATGTTTCCGCACGCGTTACCGTTGTCGATGATGGCGCGATCATCTTATTTCACCGAAGAAGCTGCATTATCATAATGCAGAGCTTTGAGGAACTGAAATTAATGTTATGGAGGGAAATCAAACACATC
>JBAMYA010042943.1:0-13871 GCA_037176975.1 Arrhamphus sclerolepis
TTTACGAGTCCCAAACCTCAAGTCCAAGTCAAGTCTCAAGTCTTGTAAGGGGAAGTCTGAAGTCAAGTCTCAAGTCTCTCCCTTTCTGACAGTCTGATCAAAGTTTAACAGCTGAACACCCCCCCCCCCCCAATCCTAGAAACCTGAATATGTGATGAAGGTCAGCATCAACTAGTGGCCACATCTAGTACTGCAGGCCACAGGCAGGTGTGTTGGGCCAGTTTCAGTTTCAGTTTCCAACGGTGCACTGGTTTCCTCCCCAGGCCCAGCAGGAACCATCCCGTTACAGCCAGACCCCCACATAGCCATAGGCACGACCTCATGGTCCAGCAGGTGGTTATTTGCTAATGTTGGAAGATATCTGAAGGATTTGAACCATAAAATAGGGTATCAAGCAATGGGCCCAGCCAGAGATGGGAGCGCCGCAGTTCATCTTTAAGACGGTTTTGATCTTTCCTCAACGCGAACTCAGGTCCCACCGGGAGCATTTCAGAAGCAGAGTGCTTCCGATGTGATGTCTGACTGACTGAGGGAGTGCAAAACCGAAGCGAGGTGGAAAGTAACTCGAATACCCGTGGAGAAAATCTAATAAAAATAATGTCTAAGAATAAGTGCGGGCAGGAGTTTATAATTTGCAAAGTTGTCATTACTCAGTTTAATTGTGCCATATTGCTGAGTTGTGGTACCATGCCGTCATCCTTTATCAGCTGACATAAACCAAAGCGTTACAGCAGGTGATGTTCATGGCTGCAAGTGAGGCAGAGTGCTGTATTTTACAGTAAGCCATTGTTAAAGCACAAGAAAGTATAAATAAAAACAAAAAACATAGGCTTAAAAAAAAAAAAAAACAAGAAGAAATCCGAGTACTCAGCTCCAACACTCGTGTGGTTCTTGAAAGATGCATGAATATTCCTGGAAAAAAGATGTGGTCTGTCCAGTTTAGGTTGGTGTCCTCAGTCTTTACACACTGAAATTCCCACAAATTCCAAGAATTGCTTGATATTTTGCAGTGTAGAAGGTTTTTGTAAATCTCAACAGCTCAAGCATCCTTTGCCTAATTTTGCTCTTCAAAAGGAAGAAAAAATAGGATTTCACAGATAGTGCTACTTAGTTCATTAGAAAAGAAAAAAAAAAAAAACCTCTTCAACAGCTGGTACAACATGAGATTCTCAACGCCTGAATAAGTCCATCTATCCTTTGCCATAAAAGTTGCCAGAAATTTGTTGATTCTCTCCCCCCTGAGAGTTGAAGGGCAAAGTTGACAGCACCTCGTTATTTCTTGGCTGATTAGTCCGTCTGGCTGTGTTCATTGATGCTGCAGATGTTAGGTCAGGCTGAAAACAGCTAACGTAGTTCCTCTAATGAGTCGTATCACCCGAGTATTTTATTTTTATTTGGCGGATTTTACACGTTACATGTGTCTTATCTGTTTCTGTGCATTCCAGTGAGTTCATTAAATCCAAAATTTGCCCGGATTCTAACTTAAAAAAAACAAACAAACAACAAAACATAAAACAACAACACTCCCCCTCCATTTTCACAGCTTATTTGAGTAACATTAGTACAAGCTTCCACAGTTCAAAGCATGAGTTATGCAACATATTTTCATTATATTCTTCTGACTTTTAGAGCAGTTGAACGTATGTAAGGCTGCAACTTTTTACAGTGTTGTTGTGACGGCTGTATACATTAATGTTAGTCATAAATGAACTCCAGATTATAATCTGTGTGGGCTGCAGACTTATGTTGTCATTGCTTCAATGCAGAATCATCCACGTTTGTCTTCAAGCATCTAAGAACTGAAAAATGTACCCGTTTCTACTCGTACGCAAGAAATAAATCAATCAGTTGATTAATGATCAGTAATTTGATTGCTATTTTAGAAACGTGAATCATCAGGCCACTCACTTGAGACGTTCCTCCAGTTTTTTTTTTTTGCCTTGTTGCCCATGTTTCAATTTTCTTTGAGACATGTTGCTGTGTTTGTCATTAGATTATTATTTTATTTCCATTTTACACAGCATACTGATTTTCTTTTTCTTTTTTTTGGGGAATTGGGGCAGTTCCATCTTAAAAGGATGATTTTTTTTATGTTAGAGCTCATATTTGCTCCATTCCCTCCTCTCTTTTAAACTGCTGTTACAGTTTTGCAGCATCCACTTCTGAGGTTGTACGTGACCACGTTACTGAAGCTGGGTAATTCTGATCTGATCTGGTCCTGTAACGTCACCGTTCCCTGCATTTCCAAACGCCTCTCTGAACTTCAAATTTCATGTCAAGCCGATTCCAAACAGTGACAATGTTGTGTTACGCTCTTGAGATGGCGATCAAACACCTAAATGTATCATCTTAAACACATAAAGTAGTATCTGCTTCATATTGTTCCCTTTAAAAATAAAAATAAAAGCAAAACAAAACAAGAGCAAGAAGACTACAATTTAAATACAAGATAAGCGCTTTGGTCTTCATCAAAGCTCTTCCTGTCAGATCGGCTTTGTTGCATGCTGCTGATAAATTTTAAAAGTCCCTCGGAAACTCAGAAGATTTCACCGTCTCCAAAATGTATTGGTCAGACTACGGTATGTTTGCTGCTCACATCTTTTGAATTGAGCTTTTCAGAAATGCAGTTGACAGGTTGGCCTCTGCTCACTTTTAACTGTTTACATGCGGTGTTAATCAACTCTGCGACTGTGCTCAGGAGGAAAATGTTCAGTTACGGGTGGCTCCTGGCATGTCCCAGCCTGACGACAGCGATCCCTCCAAAATCAAAACTGAATGCGGCTGGAGCACATCTGAGATTACCCAGTTTTGTGCTCCATAGTAGTTTAGTGTGCTACTGTGGAACATTAACCTTTAACAGAAAACTGTGGAGGAATGTGTTTCCTGTGGGAGGGGCTAACTTTGATCTACATATAACCCGGGAAGACTTGTGAAGATGGCGCTCGACTCCTCCATTACATACTCATGTGGATCCCCGCTGCTTGGACTATAACACATGTGGAGCTGATGGACTCTGAGATGACGGCCTGTGTTGAGTTTTGCTCACATGTGTGGGAGCTCAGCTGAGGCTGCCACGTTACCTTTGTCCCGGCAGCCAGGTTGAGCCGGAGCAATCCCCCAAGTGCAGACACGTGTTACTCGTTGAACTGGATGTTAGAGGTAACCTCCTGGCACATTAGGAAGCTGCTTTCCTTGAGGACCGTTTCTTTATGGCTTTTTCTGGAGCTGTGTCATGTCTTCCTTCTGTTTATTCGACAGTGACATAAAAATACGTGAATCCTTTAGGGAGGTAACAGATTTTATGCATAAATTTTCCATGAAATGGGATCTGATCTCCGTCTATGTGACAATAATAGAAAAACACATTGTGTAACTTTTAACAAGATATAATTAGAGTTCAGTCAATGACAATTGTTTAAAAGCGTAATTCAGATTTACTTAGATTGATAAAAGGCAATTAAACATGTTAAGTGTTCTGTTGATAAGATGCATGAGCTGATGTGAACCACGCTTTGATCTCTGGAGACATTGGATCAAGAATATCTGATCTGCATAAAGGATACAAATTAATTTCAAAGTGTTTTGACAGGTTGTCTATAAATGGAGGCAATTTAGTGGTGACTCTTCCTACAACTGGGCACCCAGCCAAAATGACTCCAAAAACACAACCCAGAACCCTCAGCAAGGCAAAGACGAACCGACACAAGACTTGAAGACATCCCTGGAACAAACATTTCTGTTTCTGAATCTACCGTACAGATGTTATTTAACCGGCAGGATGTTCAAGGCAGAACACTATGAATGATGTTGCTAGACTTAACAAAATACAGCTGCATGGCTATGGTTTGCTAAAGAACACCTGAGTAATCTAGCCTGGCCGGCCATCCTGATTCTTTTCCTCTCTGGTACAAAGAATCTAGTTTAAATCTGGTACAAAGAATCTAGTTTAAATCTGGTACAAAGAATCTGCTGGCTCATCTGGATTGGACTTTACTTTCCAGGGAGCAGTTCAGACAGACGGCTCTAGATGACATTGGATAGTCATACAACCAGTCATAGAAATGAAGCATGTGATGCACGTGATGCAAGAACCAGACTAGCATACAGAAAAGACATCCAAAAAAGGGCGTGCTGCAGAGTAGATGCAAAACCCTGTTGGTCCAGGGTGTTATTAGCAATTCTGTCACCATCTTGGTTATTTTAAATAGTGGCTAAAACCTAACCCCATTATGCCGGACCACACCCTGTTGGAATTAGCCCAGTATGTTCTGTACCAGTGGAGTTGTCTGTTCATGGGGGTCCCAGACCCATTTGAAATGACATGATTGTCAGACTACTGACAATCCACAAGGCTAGTGGGAAAATGTTTTATGGCATTATAAAACAAGCAGTGTGTTGTTCAGGAAGAATAATAAGCACTACATGTGGTGCATAAAGGGCAGCTTACCAACATCAAATCATCATCCCTGGAGTGAAATATGTTGGAGGCATGTCGCTGCCTCATTCCCTCGACCTCTCGCCATCATCCATGAGAAAATTAAAACTCAGAGTCATCAAAATATCCTACAGTAAATGAATTAAGAAATAAAGTAAATTCCAAGGATTAACATCCATTTTACTTGCCACCATGTATGAGGGTAGATGGAAAACAGTCATTCACAGTCTAGTTTTTAATTGTTCAGTGAAGATTAGTTCTCTCTGTCCTAATCAGACTGTGTTTGAGGATGTAATCTGAAATCTATATCACTTTTTTGTTGTTTCAAAATGACATTCGATTGTTTGCAGAACTTGACTTTAGTCCTCTACATGACGTTTAAAGCATTTCAACCAAATATTTCTTCAGTTAGCTGTCTGATTCCATATCTGTTTCCAACTCAGTGTCACTCAGTGCCATTATTTGACTCATGCTCATGCTCATGCCGGTGTCTTGTCAGTCTGTTCAGGTCGAATCCATTTTTGATTAGTTCTAATTTATCATTTTGAATCAGGTCATGTGCAGCTTTGGGTTTTTGAATGAAAATAAATGGATACACTATGTGCAAAGGGCTTCAAGAGGTTATGTGACTTTCATATGGGGGTTAAATTCTAAACCTTAGAAAACATACGGCACAAGTGGTACTATGTTTTGATTTTTACTGCTTTTCACTTATGTGGTTGCATTGCAACTGCAACCTGAATTATGGCTGCAACAGAAATAAATCCAGATGTATTTCAAGCTCTAAACGCAGCTTCACCCCATCATCAGCAGGTTGTCGAAAGAGATCGTCGAGGCAGCGACAAGCTGTCACTCCCCGATACGATTCCTCCAGATTTATGACACTGCTTCATATCTGTCGCAGCTCGTCTTTGGTCGCAAGGCAGGTCTATCTTTCATCTTTGCTCCTGTCTCATTGTGAGATCTAAAACACCGTTTCTAAGCAGCAACGGTCGATTGAGCATCTTTCGTCTGAGACGGCTAAAATCGTACAGTGTGAACACGACATTAGTTCAGCTTAGTTGAGGAAAAGAAGGCAATGCGCTGGAAGTGAGGCCACATTAGGTGCAGGAGGAACTGTGTCCGATCACTGTTCTGCTGTCCTGTTCCTTTCACGAACTCCTGTTGGTGAAGAAGCTAGCCTGCTTCAGTGTTTTATCACAACACACATGGCTTATGAAACCAAGTCTTTTCAACTGCATGAGACAGACTAAACATCTCATCTTGTTTTACTGCAGGGAAGTACGCTGAGAAAAACCCACAGAGATTCTAACTGGGAACCATTGTGACAAAAACGACTAATTTCCACTTGCTTCTATGCAGTCACAGGAGACATCCATTAGTATGTTCATCTTGAGGCAAACTTCTCCTTCCAATGGTTTTCAATCTTGCTTCCTTCAGGTGCAATGAAAAATTTCAACTTCTGATGGATTTTGGAGAAATCTAAAATCTTAGATCCAGTGCTAGCTAGCATTGTGCTTTTGAAAAATGAGCTTCCTTCAGTTCTTTAACTGTTTAGAGAAAATGAATTATCTTTATCTCATAATATAAGGTGTTAGGTGTAATATGGTCCTCTGCGACGGAACGCCCAGAAAGAAGCTAGAGACTAATTCTCCTTCTCCATGGCAACAGTTAGTTAGCTTTAGTAACATTACCAGTGTTGAGCGGATCCACCCATGAAGAACTCCACTTCCTTCAGATGAACACCAGAAGGCATGTTCCAGAAAAAATGCTCAAAAGGTGAAAAAACAAAGCTTCATATCTTTCATATTTGATTTTTAGACCTACTGTATGTGGTAGATTATAGTTCTAAGAAAGAAAATCAGTTCTGGCACGTTAGACCTTTAAGAAAATAAGAAATCGTAATGGGCAAAGAAAATTGAAACTGGTGCTAACCTACTCATCACCGTTGCGAGCAGCGGGACCCTTAAAATGACTGAGAGCCTTGTGAGATAATGTCTTCCTAAAGTCTTCTCTGCACAGAAACTAAATTGTGGGTTTTTCCAAAGTTTGCATTTTGGTTTTGTTCCTCTTGTCAGTGGCTTTGGTCATGTGTTTATTTATGTTTCAATCTCAGTCTTGTCTCTTTTTGATTCTCATTATCTTCCCAGCTATTCTTTTTTTTTTTTTGTCTTTTGTGAATGTGAATTTACCACATGTTCCTCGTTCCTCATTATCTCACCTGCATTTACTCGTATAATCACCTCACCAGGCGAATATATCCCTCTGCGTTTATCATACCTTGTCAGATCCTATGTCTATGTCCAGGCGTAACTACAAGCCTTTTACTTGCTCTGGTCACCTGCTGGTGTTTGATCTGTTCTTTGTATTTTGTTGCACCTGCAGTGCTTTTGTTTTATTAATAATGTCTTGGAACCATATCTGCCTACATCCTGCATTTGTTTTCTTCCAAACAGTCATGATGTCCTTGTTTGCCAATGGCAGATAAATCATTATAAGAAGAAGCTGCAAGTGTAATATAAATAAATAGTTGCTTTTATTAAGATTTCTTTTAAACAGGCTTAATATTTGTGACCAACATCTCGTGTTAATTTAACACACGTCATCCAGGGGAGAAGTGCTGGTCAAAAAAGAAATTGAGGTCTGCAAAGTTTACTAGCCTCTGGTTCCCTCTTCAGCTATGCAGTCCTGTTAATCATGACCTTAGTCAAACTCTAAGACTTCTTCCTTCCTTTTTTGGCTTTTTCAGGACACATCAACAAAGTGGTTCTCAAACTGGGCATCAGGTCTGCCTCAAGGGGCCAGGGAGAAAAATGCAGTGTGAAACTAATCTGACTAAACATGCCAGAAGTTGTCTCGGCTGTCAAAGCTGAAGAGAAAGTGTCAAAAGGAGTTTGAGGGTGGTTTGTCCAGTCTTTGCAGGCTTCATGTTGTTTTATTGTGTGTCTTTAGGGACATTTGTGTTGTTTTGTGGTTGTTTGTACCAAACAGGAATGCAAAAGAGAAAGTTTTAGAAACAGAAGGCTGCTTCCTACCTCTAGCTTGTTAATCTGACTCATTTCAGGAAATGAAGAAAAATTGTTTTTCTTTGAATGGCAGCAAGGGCTTCAAAACCAAGTCAGTGTCCTCTGACCCACATGTTAGTATGTACGTCCATTTTTGATAGCAGAATAAACAGTGGTTCAAAAACATTTTGGTCTCCAAAACTGGATTTCACATACGTGACGATTGTACGTGGGTGAATTTCAAACATTCATCTACTTTTTCTTCAACCCAGACTGTTGGGATTGCAATGCAGTCTGTGGTTGCAACATGGACGATGTTTTATATGGACACGGTTACTTTACTTTGAAGCAATAGTGATTTGGTGTTGAAAGTCCACTTTGAAATGAAAGGCTTACGTTGTTTTCAGATGGTTAGAATTCCTCCTCAATATTCTGCACCACAGTCTGGTACAAGTAAGACTGGCTACATACCACAAGACTTCATTTGAACCTTATACAGCCAACTTCTTTGTCAGAATAATACTCAACTGTGTTGTGTCAATACAATTACTTTACTGTTCCCAATCAATTCAGTGCAGAGAGGATGATTAGCTTCAGGCAGACAACATGATGTCCTCTGGTTAGCCCTGGCTAGCATGCTTCAGGGGAGACAAAGACGGCTACTTTGTTGAGCCCCGCCCTCGAACCCCTCCAGGCCAATCCAAAAAATACTTGCAGCTGCCTCTTTACTACAGTTAACAACACAAGAAGTCATATAATATTTTCAAAATCAGAATTATTGATTTATGTTCTATAGTCAAGATAAAGCTAAAGTGATGAGAGCTAGCCAGTAGTCAACCGTCAATCAAAAGACCTCTTAGCTATAGAGACCAAAATTTTGTTTTTGTTTGCTTTTTAAAAAAAAACTAAAGTGGTGTTCTTTTTGTTTAGATTGTAAAAAATTTAAATAATGATAATAATGGACATTTTCACATCTTGCTTTTGGAGCCAGCCCCTAGTGGTCATTCAAAGAACTACAGTTTGTCTTTATGTCCTGAATTGATTAACTAGCAGATCAGATGTAGCTTCTTCTTATTTATTTATTTATTTATTTATTTTAAATTCAGTTCTTAACCACATCCAAGAACCTTTTCGCATGAGTACAGGTGCTTTGGTGAAATGGTGCCAGAAGACTGTCTCTGTTCTGTCACATTTGTCACCGTCACAATCGTCACGTCATTAAAGCTGATTCAGTGTCAGCTCCTGAATTGAGAAACAAAAGGAAAAGAAAAATCCATCTTAAAATATGACTTCATCTATTTTTGTGGCTGAGTGGGAGTGAATTTGTGCAGTTTGTTTTAATTTTGTGGAAGACTTACGCTCATAGAAGAGAAGAAACTGTGACAACATGTTAACAATCCAGGATTTTAAACAATTGTTTTTGTGTTTTTGTTTTTGTCTTTTTTTGGGAGAATCATGTAAAGACATTTCATTTTGAGTTAGCACTGCATTTGCATGTATAATAAGTCCTTGAATAGAATTTTATGTTCCACATCTCCATCCAAAAATGAAAATATAAATTCCAGCTTATAACAGCGTGAACTGTGCTTTTCTTCTGTCGGCATGTTTCTCAGTTTTACAAAAATGACATTTACAAGAAAATCCCTCTGAACACGAATTCATGTCCCGTTTTATTATTTTTCGTTTTCATTAGACTTAAGAGAGCAATCTGAATGTCCTTGAGACAAAGTCCTTCAAGGTAAAATCTGTATTTCAATTTTGACTCCTCAGTTTGAACTTCTTTTTTTCCCTTTTAATTTCAGTCCGTTGGTAAAGCTGTCAAGAAAAATGCTTTACTTCCACTGTTGTGCCTCTCAGAAAAGGAGATCTCATAACATTTTAGCATTAAAACTAAAGTTAAAGCTGCTGTTGGCCAACAGGTGGTAAAGACCAGGGAGAGACGCCACAGAGTGTCATATAATGAACTGTGTGTTAATGACACCATCTGTTGGTATTTCTGCTTTTTTATTACTGTAAAATCATTTCAAAAGGGCACCAGCAACTCGAAGCAGTCCCTGCAAAATAGAAGTTAAGCCTCTCGCTGGTTTTATATTTCCAGTTCACTTTTCATTTGAGGCCATTAATAGAATATGACTCTTGTGATTTTGCTCTGTTTTGCAGACAACACGGCGTCCATATTAACGAAGCGAGGCGGATTCAGGAGACGCGAGCAGCCTGTGTATCGACTCCCCGTGTTGATCGTGGACAGTGGAAGTCCTGCCCTCAGCAGCACCAACACGCTCTCGGTGCGCGTGTGTGAGTGCGACTCTGACGGCGTGGCCTTGTCTTGTGGAGCGGTGGCCTACACGGCGACTGGCCTGAGCACTGGCGCCCTGCTGGCTATTCTGGGCTGCATCCTCACTCTTCTGGGTAAGACCTAAGACCTGGGTAAGACCTTAGTCTGTGCTTTCTTGCAGCTGGACGTTGGTAAAACTGTCAGTGGGGGCCAGTTCATTATTAAAGAGGTTACAGCAGCTACTCTTTTCTTTTTTTTTTTTTTTTTACAATACTGGATGTATTCTTGCAGTCTGTTTGGTATTTTGAGCTTTTACTTGAGTGTGGAACAGTTCCACAGTGACAAAGTTGTTATCAAAATCACTGTAACTGTGAAATTATTTAATCCAGTTGACATTTTAGGCGGTATCACGTGATGTTAGCAGATTGTTTTGGCAGATTAGCATTTGTCTCTCATCTCATAGGTTTCTTCTTTTTGAGGAAAAATGTACAGATTTTTTAAATAACGTCTTCAGTTTGACACCGTTGATGGAGTCCATTGTAAACTTTAGGTTGCTTACTGTTGTGGTAGCCAATCCCTTTTCAGAATGTGCTTGTGTGATGTTTGCAGTGTGACCCCAGCTTTTTCTTTCCCTGCGTCACTAAAGCCTCAAACACGATCCATCCACATGCCTCAAGAGCAAATATGTTTTCTAACGAAACATTTTCAACTTCTTCTGATAGTTTTCTTTTGGTTTCTCAAGTTCCTCTCTGATGTTTGTTTTCAGGTTTGATTTTAAAGCAACACAACGGAACTTGAACCGCCCTAAAAAAATTTAACACGACAAAGCCTGAGCACATCTGGATCGTCTGCTTAAGGAAGACAGAACTATTTGCTCACTGGTTCATAGTTTATTTTGTAATACAAGCCAGGAGATGAGGTAATGTGGTCCACTTCGATAGCTTGAATAATATATTTCCTGTTGTTCCTCTGAGTTGGGTGCAGTCATTGTTTCCCAGCGAGCCCTCGAATTCACCAGTTCTTCTCGCATTAGCGAGTCAACAAATTCTTGCATTGCTCCTCAGGAGGTTCAAACATCACAAACAATTGCACCTCTCAACCAGAGAGGGGAGCTAAAGAGCACAGTCTTACTTGCCAAGGATCTCACGTTCCCCCGTTACGTCTTTCATGACAGTAAGGCTGTAAACCACCGATCATGAAGTGCTCGTCACAACAAACGTTCAAACTGCCCAAGTTACCAGCAGAGATCCACGAAGAACATCATCCAAAGCAACGTCAAAAATAATTAAAAATGAGGAGACTACATTTGATCAGAGCTACTAGAGCAGACTGCCACTTGAAATGCATCATTTTAGAAGAAGAGATATTATTCCAGTTAAGGTGTTTACATGAGGTTTGTTTTTATATATATTCATGTATTGTACATACTCCAGTTCCATTGATCCATTCATACAACAGCACATCCCAACACATTTAGTTTTTGACTGCATCATATCATCGTGGTTTGTTCCTGATTTTGTAGAAATCCAGAGCAGCTTCTCACTTTTCTTACCATAACTGCTAATACACTTTTCAAAGCCACTGGGTGTCTCAGATGTTTTTTTTGTTTTTTTGTCTCTTTTTCTTTTTTTTCTTCTACACTATCGTGGGAATACTTGTTTTTAACAAGATCACTGTTTACTTCCACTATGACCTTATTCAGATTAAGGTCGCTGTTTACGGTTTCTCACTCAGAGTGTTGTCTTAATAGGGTTAATACGGTAGTTGTTGGTCACCATGAAAACACACGACGAACAGGCCAAAGTCCCGACATTCTACTTAACATATCAGATTCTAATACTCGTTATCCGAAAACTCGTTTCTATTGTTATGTATACAGTTTTTAGAGATATTTGCTTTTATATATGCTTTGTGTGTGCGTTCTTGTATGTCCGTTAATTTGCATACGCCTATTAATCTAACATTTAGAGATGGAGTGAAATGACGAAATGCAAAGCATTTCTTGTCTCAACTGTCTTGGAGCTCAGTGGCACATAAAATGGAAGAGCTTCAAGCACTGATGAGGACAAATCAGTCAGGTTGGAATTTAAATCATTTGTGTTTCAGCAAGAAGTGGCCGCAAGCACAAATTTTATTATCAGCTTTCTCACAAGCAGGCAGACGCTGCAAACAGAGCAGAACGATGACGAGGCTGGAGTGAATGTTAATAGTTACTGTGAGGTTGTGTCTCTGCACCCCAGATGTTGGCTGTTGGCCGTGAGTGTCCTTCATCATTTTTAATACTCATTATAAAGGTGATCAGGATGTTAAATCACCATCATACACTGTTAAAATACCACAAAAAAGTAGTTTGTATAACTACAGAAATAAGCTGTTCTGTAAAAAGATTTAAACTACCGGTCAAACATTGTAGAACCAGACAATGTTTCCACCTTTTCTTTCCCCCAGTTTCTTTATTAATTAACAACTACATAATATCTGAATTGAGGTATAATCACTTGCAACATAATCATAAAATATAATGAAAAAATAGTTTCTGCAATTTAGTGGTGCAGAGGCTTTAAGGAAAAAATTCAATCTGATGTATGTGAATTCACATTAAATGCTTAATTTCAGCAATTTAATAGAACAGAAATGACGCAACAGGAGCTTTGCTTTAACTTGAAGCTACATTAGTTATGGCAGGAGGGAAAAAAAAAAGGAAAAGGGTAAAATAACAGCAAGTAAAAGCTGAAATGATGTCTGGAAAAGAACTGAAGCAGCCAGCGGCTAATAGCTGCACAAACAGCGGCTGAGCAGAGCCGAGGCGGATCAGATGCTGTCATTTGTAGCACCAGCAACAAATATTTGGCTTACTGGGAAAATAAAGCAGTGATACTCTCGATCCCAGCAAATTACATCTTTTACTAAGTTTCAGCAGTGCCTGAGCGGTAAACTTCACCTTGAAATGTGTGTTTTTATCCGAGCTGCAAGGCCCTAATTGCAAATATGACAAACTACAAACAAGTCAGAAAGTGGCAGCAGAAAGAAGCAGACAAGAGCAGCATGCAAATATTGTTAAGCTTCCACAAAGCTGTCTAGAAGTCCCCCTATGAGGTTGTTTGCATGTGAACATGAATTGCCTTTAATGATTTCTTTTTTAAATTATTTTTATTGAGGATTAATCTGCTGATTATCCTCCTGTTTGATCTATTAATCATACAGCTTGTAAAATATCAGACCACTGAGAAAATACAAATCCCACTGCACCGCTGGACATCAGCAGCAGCTGTGCACATGTAAACAACACCTGCACCTCATACTCGCATAATATGGATTTGGAGTAAACGCATAAGAATTTCTCCAAATGCCAAAACAAAATCTGTCATTGTGATGTAAAGAACTGGATCTTTTCTTGGTATTATCTGATACAACAGTCTCACAAAGGGAAGGAAGGAGCAGGGATGAGGCACGTTTTGAAAGAACTCTGCAGCTTTCCAAAAACCCAAGCTTCCTCCTTCCCGCAAAAAGAACAATAAAATCCCTCCCTCATCTCTGCCCCCTTGTGCTCCCGTTATAATGCAGTCCTTTTTTTCAGATCTAAAGAGTGGGCAGTGCTTTGACAGTTTATACAGACTATATTACTACCACTGCACTTCCCAGTAGTCCAACTGAACTTACAGCTTACAAGCTGAGCTCCATTTGTTGGTTGAGTTGCAGTGGGAGTATATTTAAAGTTAACAACCTCTGCAGTTCAGAATGAAGTTCAGGTTTAAGTGGAGGTATTGTAGATTTATAGTCCTGCACTGAGAACCAAAGATCTCCTTGGTGTTTACAGCCCGTTCCGACTTGTGTTCGGGCGGTCAAAGAGAGGCCTCGGTGAAACAAGGTTTCGTCTTCAGGTCTCGTGCAGGTCAGACCCAGTGGTGGGGAGGGTTTCTTCCTCCTATATTTGCTGTCGGAGAAATTCGTGTGACCTTGGCTGGGCCAAAAGCAGCTAAAATCCTACCAGCAAGTTTGGTTAGCTTACAGGAGATGTTCTGGGCTTTGGGGCATTTATATTTCCTCCAAGTGCTTAGTTAAATTCTTCCTGAAGGTTTTTTCAAAGGGCTGTTTAAATATATATGGTCACCTTGACTTGAAAGTGAATATTTACTGCCTAGCATATAAATAAATA
>JBAMYA010042944.1:0-13871 GCA_037176975.1 Arrhamphus sclerolepis
ATATACACATATAGATAGATAGATAGATAGATAGATAGATAGATAGATAGATAGATAGATAGATAGATAGATAGATAGAGTGTGACTGTAGAGTAAGTAAATGTAACCTTCACCAGCTCTCTTTGACAGTCTGATCAAACATGACTTATTAACACGTGAAACCCTGATTCTGTCACGACAACTTAAAATCACCAACAGTGACACTAAATGATAACAGGACAAAAAGACACAAGACAGGCAGTGATCAGTGTGTGTGTGTGTGTTATGTGACGGTGAGATGTGGTGTGTGTAAATTAATGTGTGTTGGTTAGTATCGTGATCCTACAGTGCAGCAGCCATGCATAAAGCAGTGCTGTTGAAACACTGTTACAACAAAAAAAATCCAATAATCTATCAAACAAATAAAGCACTAATATAGATGTGTGTGTGTGTGTATTTTTCTATACACATACATAACTGAGTTTCCTTCATTTCAGGTCTAAAAAAATATAACTTTTCACAACCTAATAGACCTTGATGGAAGGAATGAAGTTCAGCTATTGCTGCATGCTAAACATTTCAATTTATAATGGGTACATATTCTGTGTCTAACACTGTCTCTCCTTTTTTTGCCATGATTAAAACATGCATTCAAAGAGGCTGGAGTTACATTTGTGCTCTAAAGCAAAACTCTCATACATGATGAAGTTGAAAAATATTGACCACTTTTGCTTTTTACATAGCTACATAAGACCACTGTATGACCATTTTTCAAACATCTTAAACTCTCTTTTAGAGAGCATCCTCTTTTATCATAATAAGCTTGTTTAAAGGACACATTAAGACTTTTATATTCTTTATAAACCTCATGCAGTTTGCCATTGCCCTAATGGATTTTCTGTGACTTTCTTTGCCAAGTCTTTAAATTTCTGTTGATAGAATCTGCTTTTAGTTGGTTTTACTCCAGAGTAAGCCTCTCTACTCCATTCCACCACCTCTTCCATGCCTCTTCTGATATCTGTGTAAATCTTTGTTTAGCCATGAAAATGCATGCAACTTATATGCAATAAGTCTTGAAACATGTTATTACAAGATGAGCACAGAGCCTAAACCAGCATGTACAGCAAACCAAGCTCACATTAAAACACCAAACTAGGCAGTTTTATATTCAAACACCTTTATTTCCCTAATATGCAGCTCAGACATGGACAGGTGAGAGGTGGATGTTAGTCAATTTGTCATCCTCCGTGGACAATGACTGTCACCCCATGCAGGACAGGTTTTTGTTGCCTGTAGTTTCCTGGTGGTGGGCTGCTATCAGTCATATATGGGATTTTAGAGTTCTCCATTTCTGACCTGGGAAGGAAAAAATAAATAAAACACCAACACCATGGACATCCATCGCTGGGCTATACGTGACAACCATGCACACTCGCACTCATTCCTACGGGCAATTTATAATCTCCAGTTATCATGACGTGATGGTTTTTGGACTGTGGGATGAAAACAGAGTACCCTGATAAAACCCACACAAGCACAAGGAGAACATGGAAAATCCACTGCTGGGACTCAAACCAAAAGCCTTTCTGTAAATAAACATTGCTAACCACCAAGCCACAATGCTACCTGTAGTTTGTAGTTTTTAACAAAGTAATAAAGAAAAACGAAAACAGACAATTATCCTTTTCTCTGAGGTACACAGAATAGGACCATGCAAATCTGCATGGTTCACTGAATATTTTCAAACAAGACTGGTGGTAACTAAGGTCTGGAGTGTATTTGCCATTTACAGCACATGTGCATACATCATGACTGCCTTGTTGTGTATGTCCATGAAAGAATATGTTACATGTACATGAGATGTAATATTCACCTGAACGCTAGAGGTGCTAACTGTGGCCTTGTTGAATGTGGTGTTGAGTTGAACAAGAGGGGTGGGGTGGGGCTAATCCAACGCAACATGTCACCAAATGTTGTAGAGGGCATACTGTCAGTGTTGTTGTCAATTTCGACAAAATGAGAGAAATAAACTTCTTGATTTAATGCCCTGACACCAAGGCCGTAGAATTATCAGACAGTTCAGACATGTCCCCACCAATGTCCAGTGATTACGGATGCCTCAAAAGTGAGCAAGGCTGGCAGGAAAAAAAAGAAGGTGGACAGAAGGAGCTATTTTTCAAAGAAAAGTGCAAGTCAGTTAAAGTTAAATTTGCAAATGAAAGCCTCTTGTAATGGTAACACTAGTTTTCGGTCGCTTTGGCTCAGGCTGAAATAGGCTGTATAGCTATGAATAACATGGTCTTCAAACTAACTGCAGAACAAACAGCCTAAACGTATAAATATGGTACCTGTCAGTTTTATTACAGTCTCCAGAGTAGCATGTCTTACTTCTGTTTAAACTATGTCAGAGAAAACCTGCAGCCTTGTGCAAGAAAATGAATAGCTGAGACTTTCATATTGACGCACAGTAACTTTTTCATTTTGATGGCAATGATGCGTTGATTGTAATAAATTTCTTCAGACATAATCAACGCATTTGAGCAGGTTGGGTGCTTTTGCACTGCAGTTGGCACAGATAGTTTTAAAATTCTTTCACTGTTAAGAGCAATTATTAATGATGATTAGAACTGAACTAAGTTACTGAAAAATGTAAATAGCCTTAGAGGCTATACATTTTTTTTGTTCATAGGGAATGTATGTCTTTTATCAGGTGACAGAGTCAATACAGCTGTGCTGGAGCTCAGACACTGATGGGGAGGCATCATCATTTCCTCCTTACCCGGCTGGCCTTTGGTAGAAGGGTCTCCCTAAGAGCCGCGTTCTGCTCAAGGTTTCTTCCCATGAGAGAGTTTTTTCCTTGCCACTGATGGTGTTGCCATGTGCTCGGGGGTCAAGCTCTGGGTTTCTAAAGCACCTAGAGATGACTTGTTGTAAATAGGCGCTTTATAAATAAATTGAATTGAATTGAATTGAGAAATGCAGCGATGTCATGGCCTTCAAAGTCAATGGCCACCAATGATGTTGACACTTTGGACATGTACGTGTGAGTGCGGCGTTAGTTTGGCATTTAAAAAATGAACTAAAGGAAGAGAGTCAGCAGTCTAAACAAAAATGTACATTCTCCCTTCAGTTTGCCTAAAGTGAAGTCTGGTGTGGTTGTCCTGTCGAACGTAAACGTAAACGTACCAGATCCTTGACTCACATTAAACAAATGGACCTTGAACCCTCGGAAAGGTGGCTCTCTCTCCATTTCCAAATGGACCGAACCATTTGTCCAATCATCTCGTGACATTTTCCTCTCCGATGTTTGTGTGAACGCCAAACAAACAAAGACTTTCTACTAGCGTGCTGAGCTTCATGTGTTTCCTTAATTATTTCGTCCTTTCTTGCTAATCTTTGGCTTCTTGTTGTCTTTAGGTTAAGCTTTGTCCACCTAATTGCTTATTAAGTGCCCGTGTTCTTATTTAACTAAAAGCAATAAAGCAAAGAGGCGCATATCCCCAAACACACAATTATTTCTTTCAGGAACGCAACTTTAACTCAATGCATATTTAAAAGTATTTTACATGGTATGCTCAGACCTATGCTTGGAAGTCTAGACTTACAGTATTTGCCGTGTGTCAACAGCACCTAATTTAGCTCAAAGAAGTGTTCAGTCATACATGTGCAGGCCATTGTTGAGACTGAAGCTGTCTTTGTAAAGCAGCCGTAGCTTTTTATGGGAAAAAGCAGAAAAGAGCCACGAAAAGCTGGACCGTCGATTTTATAGCCTGTTTGCTCAACTCTCCACTGTTGTGGTCACATCTTTTGTCTGCGGCAGCGTCGGAACAAGCTGGAGTGACTCAAGACTTTTCTAAATGATCCAATGTTTTCCTTTTTAAACTTTCTGGCGTCGCAGTCCTTGAACCCCGTTAAAATGTGCCAGATTTGATTAGGCTCCTTAAGTAGAAAATCAGAGGTGGGGACACAAGCCCTCCAATGTTCAGTCATTGCTGACCTACTTAGAGCTTGTTGGACTTTCCGCTCTTTCCCTGAAGCCCTCTGCAGTGACAATAAAAAGTCAGTTGCTAATTGCCTCTGGCAGTCACACTTTTCATGGGCTGTTTGCGCACCTCGCTGTGAGAATAAGGATTGGAGAAACCCAATCGCTGTGTGAAAAGAAGCAACATGCCAAGATGTACCCTTTTAGGGTACAGCAGTCCATGCAGAGAGGGCCATTCCACTTTCTTCTCCCCTCTTCAGTCAATAACTTGTAACTCTTTGCAATGGCCCACTCCAATGCTGAACCATAGCTCCAGCACCAAGGTTACGGCTTTGCAAAACAGCTCCCAAAGCTGCTTTTCTCATGTTCTCATCTCTGTCACGTTATAATTATACCACATATGTCTTATTTGACTCAGCAATCATATGCTATTTGCCATCTGTCATGTTAATGCTGGCTAAGCTCTCTAAAGCAGCGGTCACAAGCTCCAAACCACCATAACTCTTCCCTGACTTGCTTGCTGCCATATAAGGTACCATCTGTATGCCCAAGCACAGACCCAGAGCAGCATGTGATGCTGTGAGAGAGGGGAAGCCTGATACCAGTCTCCATGAAAAAGAGCAAGACAAACAGAGCGGCTTAGCCACCTCTACCTTCCAGCTACTGCTACCTTCACAGACTTGAATGCCCTTTATTGTGGATTAACCCCCTTTTAACGTAACCCACTTAAAAGTCACATGATGTGGAAGCCTGGAGTCTTGCATCTGTTTGTCAACGCATTTGATCTCCAAAAGATATGCTTAGTGAAAACTGAGGAATGACGCCAGGATGACTTGGTTTTAATGTGGATTTTATTCTTTCCATCATTGTGTGTCAGTCGTAGCTGCTTGCAGAGGGCGCTGAGTGCTGCTGAGTTACAGCTTCGGTGAGACCCAGCACAGGACGCTCACCTGTGTGTTTTTAATTATTCACATGAACCTGACCAGGTCATAAAGCAATTCAAGACTGCCTTGCACATAGAAATATACATGAATTAACCTCCTCCATAAAAAAAGCTTTGTTTCAAGAAAACTTTCCTTTTTTTTGTCTAAATGGAAAAATAATCCAGTTGACCGGTCTTATTTTAAAATTAAAATATATATCTAATTTTAAAAAATTCTAGCCAGTTAAATTTTTCTGACCAGATTAGCAGATGTTTTCCCTTAATGTAAGACATTTTGACTAGATTTAGGAATAATATGTTTATTTCTAGAAGGGCTGCTTTTGCAGTGTGAGTATGTGTGTTTATACAGTCATGTTCAACAGTCAGTGATGCCTCTTTTTAATAAAACATAATAAAATCCACTGATTATAGAGACTTTTTTTTACCATTGCCATTATTTATTTCATGAAAATTCAGCCAAGAAAAAAAAAAAGAAACAAGTACTTGGAACTGGGGCTGGAACCGAATACAGTTCATTTGAACTTGGGTATTCTTTTAATATATCGTTTAATATACATCTTACATTTATTTGTTGTAATATACTGTACATTTATTTTTATTAAATTCATTGATCCATGGATTTTAATGGTTAAAATGCTCAGCGAAGCCCGTAAGGTCTAAGACTGTGTATTGTTTTGTTTTTTTCTCATTTCTTATTTCTCTGACCATTAAACAGCCTGATCTCGGCGTAAATCTTTTGGGATGACCACTCCTGGGCATATACGCAACTGTCTTGTGAAAAAGCTTTCTCATTGCAGAAGTTGGAACTCCCAGTTGCTTGAAAATGGTTTTATAACCCTTTCCAGATTGATGTGCAGCAGCAGTTGCTTCTCTAAGAACAGTGTCAGCAGCAAACTGCCAAAACCATAGGCTCTAAATCCTTAAATGTTTTAATACTGAAACCGACTTTGATCACATGACCTTTTTATGATGATTTTCATACAAAACAAAACAAAAACCCATGGCATTAAAAAAGAAGGTACTAACTCTTTCACATGTCGTTGAGCCCGCTGACTGGATCGTTTTTTATCTGAATACTTATTGCTGGTGTTTTACATTCAGAGGCCAAGCGATTCATTCCACAGATCTGTGGAGCATACGGGATGACATCAAGAGCTTTCAAGGGATTAGGCGTCATCTACGATGCTTTTAATATATGGAGGTATCTTTGATGAGCACAGCCTTGACAGGGCCAAACCAAGGGCCTCATCAACTGACACCATCGTCTCCCACACTGGAAACTCTTCCCTCGGCTTCTTGGCATTTTAAAGATTATAATAGTTTGTTGTGAAAACTTCAAAAATATTCCAAAAATGCCCAACGACACCCGACAAAATACCATCAGAGAAGCGGCCTGTTTACAGCCTACAGGCCATAAACACGCCCATTTACACAATAGCACATGAAACAGAACTGAACATGTGTCGTGGTCGTAAAAGGAGACGGAGGCAGTCCTGCAGGGCTGTTGGTCCGTCTTGTGGGGCAACATCTGCTCACCAGCTGCATGACCTCAGAGCTGACCACGCTCTGTTCTGCTGCACGCATGCCAGCACACAAGCAGTTGGCTGTATGTTATCTGTACCCCTTTTTTGGCGTGTTTCGCCTGTGACATGAGGCACCTAGGGTTAGCTCATAACTGATAACATGCTTTCTGACTTATGCAGTTGCCCTCATGTCCTCACTTGCTCCAAAGCATTTAGCATCTGTCTTGCATTTAAGCATTTAGTGTCTGAATGGATTATTTTACTATTGTACAAGGTGGTAGTGATTAGTAGTAAATAATTCTCTGTGGTGCATATGAATAAACCGCTGTACTTCTCAACTGCATCAGTATGCGATTCAGTTCAGCTTAACAAGAATGTCAGCCATTCAGATACCATATTCTTCCCATGTGCTGAATAAAATTAACTGTGGTTTGTTCTCTCATGTGTAAACGTGTATTTATGCCTCATTTTCTGCCCTTTTTTAAAAAAAAACTTCATCCAGACCAGATTTTTAAAAAGAATTGCATGTGTTTTTACACAAGGAGAAACCACATAATGTACACTAATGTGTAATAGCAAGGCTTGAAGCTGTTTCAGCCTGAGTCAGGCCTTGATTGAAAAAAATGTGATGCGGCGATCGATATTCTCCTGCTCCTCTGACATTGCTACCCTGAATGATGTTTCCTGCAGTGACTTAATAGACCATAAGCTCGTTCTGTTTTCTTGAAATCTCAAATTAATTATCTCGTTATCACGAGAAACCGGCGGAGTTATGTCATTATCACGGGAAAATTTTGTCATTATCACGAGAAAACGGAGGAAAAAATAACTCGTTATCATGAGAAACCGGCGGAGTTATGTCGTTATCACGGCAAAACAGGAGAAATAAAATGTATGTGTGTATGGCCCTTTGGGGCTTCCGTAGTTTTTAGCTTTGACACTAACTGGATATAGTTATTTTCTCTTCATGAGATGCCACGACTGCGTCGGCGAGCTCCTCTCAACGTGGAGCAACAGCAGCTCCACGTTGTGCGTAGGTGAGGTTAAGAACATAGATCACCCAAATAAGCTGTGGGAATGTCACTGCTCACACCCAGCAGATGTTTGGCACTTCTAATGTGTGTTTAATATTAAAATGCAGACGATGCCCATGAATGGTAGTCCAGTTGAGATGGAATATAGGAGACAGGGGACATCCATTCATGAGACATGCCCAGAAAACTGTAGCTAGTATCTCTGTGTTTAGGGAGCCAGACTTTTGGTCCACCACAAAACTGGTACAGAGTCAACAAACCTGCAGATGCCACACCAGCACGCCTGCTGGTCTCCTGCTTCATTCTTCTTCAGTTTGTGAACAAGACCCCACTAGGGGCAGAATCTCAAGCAGGTGACTTAACACTTGGCTGCGAATCGCTCTAGTGAGAGCTGGAGACTGTAGCTCCATGATGCTAAGAGGACAACACCTGTAAAATCATCTGTAAAATGCTGCGATGGAAACCTGAGACCAACAACCTGGGGATGAGGGACAGAGGCTAGTCCTGATGGAGTCCAGTTCCCACACAGAATGAATCTGACTCACTGCCTTCGATGCAAACCAAGCTGTGACTCATAGCAACAGATCCAACGCTGCATGCTTCTGGAGCAGCCTCCACAGAGCACCTCAAGGAACATGCTTAAATGCCTTTTCCAAACCTACAAAGCACTTGTGGGCCAGTTGGAGAAACTCCCATATTACCTCCAGGGATGTAGCAAGGTGAACGGGCTGGTCCAGTTTTCCACAGCCAGAACAGGTCATCTGCAATCTGTTAGAGGTAACAACTGAAGAACATGAAATAACACGTCTCTGAAGGTGATGAAACCTGAGCTTGTGCGTGAGGTGAAGGGGTACCAACTAGATGGTTGCATGGGGTCAAGAACAATTCTTCTCAAGAAGGGCTGGAAGTTATTCCAACATGGAGCTTTGTGAGCCAGTGAGCTGGCTTAGCAACTGGGTCAAAACATCAGTGAAACAACAGCTTCTGTGGAAGCTCCTGGTGTGTCCAAGGAAAGACAGTTACAGATGCCCAGGAGTGTCAGAGGAATGGTTGTTGTGGTTCACAATTCACGATTGATTTTAGGATCAGTCAGTCAGTTTTAGTTAGAACCTGCAAGATGGAAAAACAAGTCTGACCCGTGGAGGCCCTACCCCACAGTGGAAAGGATTTAAAGGCTCTACCTGCTAACGTCTTGGTTTCTAAGACCACAGGACACCCTTAGAGGTCTTGTGGAGTCCGTGTTTTGATTTAGGCGTCACAAGGGTGGATCAGCACAAGATTAGACAGCTGTGTTTGATGTTGTAGCTGATCTATATAATCTTCACAAAATAACATTCCTGCACTTGGTGTATTTACATTTAATAGCGCATTATCAAGAATGTCAGTCATGCTGACAGCTGCTTTTATCTCTTACATTTCAGCTGATGCTGCACATGCCTTTAACACTTTAACTGTCACATCAAGTGCTTTAAATGCTATGTTTTCATAGTTTTCAGAGAAAAATGTGTGTGTTTTCTCTATTTGCTATTACTGCCTCGAGAATGTTGCAAATCATAGTTGAGATGAAGTGCGGCCGGTCCTTTGAAGCTGTCTTTGCCAAAGGACAGAAGATCCTGTTTACAATTTCACTCATGACTAAACAACAGGCATCTTCACTGCCCGAGGTTAGACGAAATCTAAAAATACTTGCAAGGATGCTAGATGAGCTGCTTAAAGTTGTGTTTATTGTAATGTTCAAAGGCGTACATGACTTAGTGGCAAGGGCAGAACACAGAAAACACGCTAAGAATCAATGGCACTTGCCTGTAAATGGTTTTCTGTGGTTCTAATATTACCTCTAATATTAGACAGTAGTACTGTCAAATATGTCAAATATGAGACTGTCAATTAAAGTAGTCACTATAGTGATGCAGCATGAGTGGAAAATGTTTACATTGTTAACTTTTAGATCAGAAATGCAAAAATGGGTGTCTTTTGGCAAATTAAATTAAGGTGATGAGACATATCTTGGGTATTTTCCTTAATGTCTGTGCCTTTTCTCATTTGGTATTCTGTGTTTCAAGTTTCCTTGGGTTATTATAAATGAATTCATCATTAGGTGGTCTTGAGTACTTTTAAAGGTTGTGGCTGGTGAGCCTAAGAACCTAAATTGGCAGGAAAACAAGCTTCAGCTAGAGTCACAGTTGAGCTATATCATACACCCAACTGTCAGAAGTTCAACTCTAACTTGTAGGTTGATTGAAAACTCTTCTTAATTCAGTCTGGATGCAGGTCAGCGGATGAGAAGAATCAGCTCTATAGACGGTTGTTGTTCCATGTATCACTTCCTGTTTTCCTTTCCCAGGACAAGAGCTGCTCCAAGACTAGTGTCTGAATGTGTTACCAAGACGGTAACCATGGTGCTGTGAAAAGCCTCCTGTCCTGGCTTGTGGGCTTTTGCAGGACACCAGCCTCTTCATATATTACAGCCCAATGACAGTGGCTGTTAACCAGTCAGTCAGGGATGTCGTGGAATGCTTGGCCCTTTCCAAAGCGTTGCTCTCATTCTTGTTTAATTTAACAGTCATCGTAGGCATCTGTGTGTGGGATGGGATTTGTTTAAAAGGAGTAAGGTGCTTGAAAGTGTACATGTTCATGGGTGTGTCTGCATGCATTTCTGCATTTTGGAGTGTTTTTTGGCAAGATGCTTGCTGCTGAGCACACAGATGTTTCTTTGGGGACGAGTTTGAGTAGCGATGAGGACTGGAGCCAAGTTTGTTGAGTGTGAGTGGCGCCTGGTTGTCTTTTAAATAAGATTATGGCATTTACTCAGCCACTACTCTTCCACTGAGAGAGCAAAACAATAAATAAAAGAGGTGTTTCTTTCTCTGCCATGGCATTCAAAATAAAGAGTTTTGTTGCATTGGCACATTCCTTTGAGAGTCAACACACTCCTCCATTTGGAGTTTACTTGAACCACAACACTGGATGAAAGAAAATTTATCTGAGAATGTTTCTAACGTTCCCTGTCTTTTTGGATGAAAGCCCATTTTAAGGAATCATAAATGACAACCAGTCTGACTCAGCATGCCACCATCTCTTGATACAGGTCATTGTGAACCAGAACCAGTACACGCTACTTCACTCATCTAACTCCAATGGTTAGCCTTAGCCGTCTAAATCAAACCCTAATACTTGCTTACAGAGGAACTTCTGTAGTCATGGTTAGCTAGCTATGGTTAGCAAACTGTTGGCTAATGCTGGGCTCACACTGTATGATTTTTACAGTCTTACAAGATTAATTCAAGTCGCATTGCACGATGTGAAATCAGGAGATAAATCGGTAAATGAATTTGCACTTTACAATGTATGACAGAATATCAAACACTGAATTGTGGCTACGACAGAAGTAGATCTGATAATATTTCAGACTCTAAGTGTGGCTTCATCGTGTCATTTGCAGGTTGCTGCTAACATGCTAATGTACTGATGACTCGGTGTTGGTGCGCTTTGAAAAGAAAATAAATTAAATTTTCTTCCCATTCCTCTGTTGTATCTAGCGCTGTTGTTGCTAGGCAACTGTGCTGTGTAGACACGCTGATGTTTAAGTCATTTCATGGTACATGCCTATTGGTTACTTAGCTGAAAGAGATCGTAGAGGCAGCGACAGGCCGTCACACTCCGAGATGATTCCTCCAAATATCTGACACTGCTGACATCTGCCTCAGCCGTCTTTGGTCAGTAGACGGTTCTTTCATCTTTGCTCCTGTTTCATTTTAGATCAACCGCCACCATTTTTGAGGTGACTGATTTTTTTTTCACGATTGCTAACTCTGATTCAGGCTTGAACATCACTGCTGTCAGCTGCTCCGACCCTTCCAGGCCAATGATGATAATATTTTAAAAACTGGTCTTTGTTCACAGTTCAAACATGCCTAATTATGCATAAGCGTGCGTTTTAGTGTTATTTAAATAGATGAGGTACATACTAACTCAGGCCCCAACAGTTGTCATAGATGTGGTCTACCTACAGGGATCAAAACCACAAAGGCACCAGGGAGGCTTGGAACGAGCTCCCAGATACTTTCAATTCAATTCACTTTATTTATATAATCCATATTTACATCAAGTCATCTTTTGGCGCTTCACACCTGGGTCTCATCTTGTCTTGTTTCTCTTCCTTTCCCTACCAGTCCTTTTTTTCTGCTAAGTTATTGTCCAACCCTTTTGTGCTTCTCAGTGTTATTTATTCTCTCAATTTTTGCCTTTTTTTGCCGTCATTATTTTCTTAATATTTTGGGCATCTCCAGCATTTGGGTCCAACTCCACAACGTCACTGACAGGTCCACTTATCCACATTAAATAGGCTGAATTCTTAAGTCACTGTCTCTTCTGCATTGAAAACTTGAAGTGTAAATGCCATGTGATTGTAAATACTCACTATTGTTTTTTTCTATTCATGTTTTGTTTTCCATCACGCCATGAAAGAAATATCCAGCTCTGTCGCTGAGTCTGTCAAATCTCACGGTTACCTCATGACGACTGACACTTTTCACGTTGCTGTAATCTGACTTGATTAATGGGAAAAACATTGAGTGGAGCGTCTTTAATCTTTTCCATCAATCGATGTCTTTTGCTATCAAAGCAAAGTTGCAGCACTCTAAAACCGTGATCCACGCCTGCAGTCAGAAGAGAGCTGTTAAGTCCTCACAAGTGCTTCATGCAGCCACAAACCAACCAGCTACAAAGCGGTTCTTGCTCTCACATGTAATTATTTATTTATCAAGGCAGTCCAGGGTTTAATCCATTAACCCTCCAGTCATAAACCTATTTCTTTGATTAGCTGACTGCCATATGCCGTTATCCATGTGCCAAGCACGTGTACAGAGTTTCACTCCAAATGGCAAAATGTCCTTTAGAGCATTACCTTCTTGATTCCATGGGAATGGTTGGAATACGGACAAAAGGTCTTACAGTGAATGCAAAACACACCGTAGCTCTATGGAGTTCAGTTATATTTAGTTGTTAGACGCAACTGCTGGTCTTGAGGGGTGGAGTCAGCCAATCAGCTCTACTCACCCTTCTGTTTTGCACTGGGCCTCTTTTGAAAGTGGTGCTACAGGTTTGTGTAAAACATTTCAGGGGTACTGTCTCTTCATTCCTAGTTCCATATCCAAACTAGGGAAGAACGTCAATCATGGGAAAATTATCGATCACTCATGGAATAATTCATTATTTTGTTTTTTCATGAACATTATCGTGGACTATATAAATAACAGTTGATTTATAGAAATTACATTTAAAAAAAACAATGGTTTCCCATTTAATCTTCATCTTCATGAACATTTACCAGACATTAACCAAAGAAACAGAGCTGAACTGAGCCCGAAGTCGCGAGCTAAACCTCTTTACATTTAAATTTGAAACATAAATGAAGCAATTCAAGCCTACTGGGAAGAAAAATGAGCACGTCATCGAGTGTTTGTGATGACGGTTGTGCTGAGCAGCAACAGTGGTAGACATACCCACATTATAATGATCAAATTCACGTGAGCGACAAGATTCTGAATGATCAGTTATCTAACTGATTAATAATACCCATCCCCAATCCAAACTGCTCACAGAGCTGCAGGACTGGTCAGCAGGTCCTGAGTGACTGGATCAGCACGTATCTAAGTATGGCAGCTCTCTCTGCCACTAATCTCCAACCTCTGAGTCAAGAGATACTGAGACAGAATCGTCCTGGGGCTTTTTCCTCTGAAGATGACAGGTGGAACCACCTGTAAGAGCCAGCAGACCTGACCTGCTCCTCCGAGTGCACGTACACTGAGACGTGCACTTGGCAGTCCTTCCTGCAGCAGCTGTGGGACTTGCCAACAGCTGTCGACCCTTAAAGAACTCTCTCACTCACTCGTCCTTCAGTGATGGGAATCACAGATGTCATGAAGTGATTTTAATTCATTAATCACGTCTGTTTTGCTTCTATAGACACCTCCTTCATGAAGCATTTCAGCAGTTTTATTGCAGACGTCATCAGTTTCCGACCATCAGCAGAAAAATGTCTTCTTCAGCACGAGTCGACAGCAGTTCCTCAATGTTCTCATCATTCCAGTTTCCTGTCATTCCTTTTTCCAAATTTTTCCACATGTTGTTGCCATGACGTTCGGCAACGATGCACCATCCAGTCACAACAATCTCAACTAAACACACCCACCTTACTTCAGTCACTGCAATTTGGCAACTTTAGCTTGGCTGGCTCAGCTAATGCTAACCTTTGACGCTGATCAGCGTTACCTTACTTTCATTCTGACCAAGTCTGCCCAGTCATTTACTCTTACTCTTATATATACATACATACATACATACATATATATATATATATATATATATATATATATATACACATACATACATACATATACACACACACA
>JBAMYA010042945.1:0-39206 GCA_037176975.1 Arrhamphus sclerolepis
GTGAAAAAGTTGGGTTTTTTTGGGGGGGTGGTGAAAAAAAAAAAAAAAAAAAAAGTGACACGGGGGGGGTGTGGAAAAAAAAAAAAAAAAAAAAAAAAAAAAAAAAAAAAAAAAAAAAACTAAACTAAAAAACCAAAAAATGTATTAGGAGTTTCTGTCTTTTCTTATCTTTCCTATATTGTCTTTTCTGAAAACTGCATTCTTGTTCTTGTTGAGGGATCAAGAGGCAACCATCTCACTTCCATGCTGAAGCGCATCCAGGAAGTATGTTTTGTTGCAGTTCTTTGACTGACCACTAGGTGCTGGCTCCAAAACAAATCTCCATCAACCCCCATATTAAATGTGCCCACTCTGCAGCAGAATTAAACATATTTGCAGCCTGTTTTTTTCCATATGTGGTTACATATTACATCCATGACAAATGTACAGGGCTGTTCTCAAATCTATTGGTCACCTGACCAGATGGTTCAGTGCTTTCAGTTAATGGTCATGTTACTGTGTTTCAGGTGAATCTGAGTGTGAGGTGGACTAAAACTACTGCAGGGTCAACTGCAGACTCAATATTGTTTATTTTCAAGATATTTAGCAGTTAAATAAAGCAATATCATTAAAGTGTGAAAATACAGATTCATTGGGTCAATATTAAGCTATTCAATATACTGGTCCATTAATCACTTGGGGTCTGATTATTCAGCCTCACCACCATGATTCCCCTGATCACGCATGTTAAATTATGTATGTAGCATGCAACCAAACTGACATATTGACTGATCTATTCTTAAACCGTGGTCCATGAAATGATGCTTCAGTACTTACTGGACATGACAGAGGTCATTACTCAGAGTCCAGTCCTGCTTTATCAGATACCTATGAAATAGTCAAAGAAGAAAAACATGATAATTTGTTGAAATGAAACCAACCAACCAAACATCAACAGACAGACAGCTGAACAGTCAATCCAACAGAGAAAAGACAGTTTTTAAACCTTGACTTACTGTTCACAGTGCTTATGAACAGAAAGAATCACTTTTGATAAAAGTCACAAACTGAGAGATTTGATATGTATTAAAGGTTTCCTTTCACACACTAAATCTCCTCATCACACTGCTACAAGGAGCATCATATCAACTGTGAACAGCAGGAGTAGAAATCAAGGTTATGTCATGTTGTGGAGGTGTAGCGGAGGACCCAGAAACAGGAATAATCCAAAACTGAAAATTTATTGGCAAATAATGTGGTACATAATCCAGGCAAGAACACATGGAGCAAACAGTACAGAGCAAAGACAGGACCTTATATACACACAGAGGGGTAACGAGACACAGGTGAGACACATCAGGGGAACGAGGAAGTCAAACAGAACTTCAAACTGAATCAGGACAAAATCAGAAACCAGCAACGCTGAAAAAACCCAAAACTAAAACCCAAACCATGGCAGGTTAGAGCAGATTTCATGCAGCAAATAAAATAAAATGAAATAAATACATATTATCATTATTTGGGATTCACATGTCTCCCATCACAGAGGAATATGAATTGTTTAACCAACCTAGCTTATCTTTGGTGATTATTTTTATGAGCCTGGAGTTTACAGATTTATTTATTTGCACAATTATCTGAGTGATCAGTCATCTGTTGATAAACACTCTAGACACTACTTTCTAGATTGATTGCCCATGATCACATATCACAACCTGTTTGAGTTATAAAAAGGAAAGGTTTTGTCACTTATGCTTCCAACAAGCTATCAGTTATTTGTTCATTTCTAATTTCTTTCATAGTAACCTAAAAAGGTTGATGCTACAATTGTTCACATAGACCCTTTTAAATATGTACAAAACAAGTACAAGTACCTTTAAAGAAAACTAAATAACTCTTTGTATTATTGGTGAATTTGCAAATGAAAATGTCAGGAGTAGGCAGAGAGTCCTGCTTTTGTTACAAGAATAAATTCTTGGAAAACTTCAGAAATTCAAGGACGACAAACAACAACAACAACATCTAAAGAAAGTATAGCTGAAAGAAACACCAACAATTAACTGGAAAATATGACATTTGTGCTAAGTGTACTGCACCTCTGATTCCATGCAGAGAAGCCAGGAAACAATCCTCCTTTTGGGATTTGTGGGATTGTGCTGAGTCAGAGGTATTAAGTAAATCGCTATGGAAGAAAGAAGTTGAAACACTGAGGCCAGCGAGATCCAAAACCTCATGATCTGCCGCTGTGCTCCACAGGCCGTAAGCTTCTGAGAGATTTGCACTGATTGTGATTGGTCAGTGAGCTCATACTTTATGAATGGCAGTGGAGTGTTGCTAAAAGGAAAGAAAAATGTTCTTTTCCCCCCCTTTGCACAATTCCCCTGTCTGGCTAAATGGAAGCCGTCAGAGTTGATTTGGTCTCAGGCATCAACTGCAGGTCTCCTGACCTCATCCATCAGCTTTAATGATTCAAAGGTTAAGTGCTCGCATTTGTAGATTCCTGATTTTGATGGGTACATTATTTTACTACGAATGCCATGACTTCATGTTTTATGACTTAAATAAACTCAGCTCCATTCACAATTCATTTCTGTAATCAAGGAAAAAAGAAATGACCTCAATATTACTTACAACTTCATATAGACTAAAATATCCTCATATTGCTGCATTTCTCACTTCCTGCCAGTGTTATTCAGGATCCCAGACATGATTCAAAGAAGCTACAGCAGTAAACTAAAACTGATGAATGTTAAAATCTTGGACATCTGAATGGTTAACTTAAAATTCAGTAATGTGGCGTACCGGCTAGAGAACTGGGCTGGCAACTGGAAAGTTGCCGGTTCAATTCCCAGCTGGTGCCAATGATGTGGGTGGGCAGAGTGCTGAATAAGTGCTTCCCCACCTCCACATCCATGGATGAGGTGCCCTGAGCAAGGCATCTGAAACCACTGCTCTGGGTCCGGCAGCCCAGATGGGTCAAATGCGGAAGCAGAATTTCTCCACAGGGATCAATAGTCTATCTAAAAAAATTACAAAAAATACCGACCATAGTTTATATTTACATACATTGATCTGCAGGGCTCCATGTTCTCGAAACCTTCAGGCACCGTCCCTCATCAAGTCCCTGCAACACTTACTCAGCATCTTCTTGGTTAATGCAGCCCAAAAGGCTCCATGTAAAAATTCCCCCTCTTAAACATTCATCTCAACTGGCTGAGCATAAAACTCACAGGTGGGAGCAGCCGAAGAAAATATCATCCTTTTGCTACTTGCTCATGAGTGGCTCAGCTGGGAAGGTTTGAGCTGCATTATGTTGCATACTTATTGCTTATATCAGAATTTCTTTTCACCCTATTACTGTTTTATCCCCTTGTGAACATGTTAAGAAATTGTTGAAAATGATGTAAGTAATGAGTTAATTTTCAGTACCACATAACATGAGCTATCTCAGCTTTGACTGTACACATATTTGTACATGGATTTAGCGCATAACATAGGTAAAAGGATAGGATAGCATGTAGCCTTTATTAATATTTTACCCTTGTCTGATTTGAGCAATATGTTTAAGAGAGTTTGAAACATATATTTTATGATGTTTATCATTGTGGATATAATGCATTTTAAACAGATTTTAAACAGATTCAAACAAGATTAAAGGAGGAACTTGAGCTTCTTTTCTGTCTTTTGTAATATACTGTATATCCATATTGAACAGGAAAAGAGGAAATATTTGCAGAATTAACTGTAAATTATGCTTGTCAACTATCGTCCTTGTCATAGCACGATGCATAATCATTACCTTTGTTGGTTTCCAATGTATGCACAGGCAAAGTACAAGTTTTCTTGTTCTTTTCAGCTTCAGGAGAAGATTAGATTTCTCTCGAACATCAGTGCAGACGATGATGAGCATCAGGGATGATGATTATAAGTGTTGATATGCTGTTTAGCCAGCTGTCAGGTTAATCATGATAATAAAGTCAGTGCAGGCTTTAAGTTTGGAGCAGGGTTGAAATTTTATGTCAGTGTTTTTTCAATTTGTATTTTTTTGCATGGGGGCGTATTTCTGTGTTACTGTTAGTGGGACAGGAGAGCTTAAGAGATTAAACTGCGGCCACAATTGGAAGACCTTACAGTGGGGCTTTTTCGCTGCAGGGAAGCTCACTCACTGGTGTCCCATTTGCATGGCTCCCTGTTCCCAGCTCAGGGAATTGGTCTTTTTCTTTTCTCATTGTCCATTCCTCCTCCCTTGCACCTTGGAGAGAGTTCTTCCAACCAGCAGCATTGCTTGTTTCTTTGAGGCAGACAATAGAGCTGGGTATTTAGGACACTTGGCAGGGCGGGCATGTTGAAAGGGATGGGGGGCATGGGTTGTAAAGTAGCTCATCCTGTCACTTAGCCACTATCATGATAGCTCTCCACAGAAAGGTAAGCAATGGGCAGTCACTCTACATACACTCCATGTCCTGTTTTTCTGTGTCTTACGGAGGTTTCCACCAATAGTTAACATCCTCCTTCTCGTCTTGACCTTCATGCAGTTAAGAAGACTATTTGTAGCTTATTTTCTTATTACAATTAAACCATAACTTGATTTATTTGCACCCTCTAATCTAATAAGGACATGAAAGATATGAAAGCTTTCTTTCTATCTATCCATCTTTTCCTCTGAAACTTTTATTTATGCAAACTAAATCAGTTTATAATTTTTCTATGCATTATATAAAGTGTGTCAATTGTCATATAACCTGCTTTGAGCTTGCCATCAAGAATAAGCTGCTATATAATTGCATCATATTTATGACAGTATATACACCTTTTGTGAATGGGGTCCAAGACATGCTTTTAAAACGTGTCACTGCTCATATGAAGAAAATGCATATCCAGTATCTTTATTGGACAGATGTGGCATGAAATAATTAAGCTGAGCACTTTTTTCTTGATTGAGTGCAAGTCTTTTCTGACCTTTGTCTTTATGGCACAATTTATCATACATGATGTGACACAGTTTCCATACATGAAAGCACATATGTTGAAGCTTTCTCTTGGGCATTTTCATTCAGCTAAATGTGTGGCTCTCCTCCAAGACTGTTGCATTAAAAGGTCAGTGCCTCTCTGTGCTACATTATCATAAAAATACGCCACGCACTCATTTTGCCCTTTAGCAGAAAATGTGTTGCATGTATAAAAAAATAATGACAATAACAGAAGGATTCACTCTTTTTTTTTAACAGTAATCCTCTCCTGAATTGTAACTCACTGCAATGATAACGCTGTTTGACAGAGATGTCCAGGCTTGTTTGTCAGGATTATTTTATAATAATAATGGACCTAGAATCAAGATTGGCTTCATGAGTTGCTCAATTCAGTGAAATAGAAGTTAATGGAAGAATTTTGTGGGTTTTTTTTCCCCCAACAGTTTTGGGATTAATGAGATAAAAGGCCCACAGTTGTGTTTTAAGTTAGAAAAGGTCAAATATAACACAATGATGGTTTTGTTATAATTTATTCCTATTTAAAATAATGTAAATTACTATGATTATTTATGAAATCTTATTGCTTATTTCATCCATCCATCCATTATCTATACCCGCTATGTCCTGTGCAGGGTTACGGGGGTCTGCTGGAGCCTATCCCAGCTCACACTGGGCGAAAGGCAGGGGTACACCCTGGACAGGTCGCCAGTCCATGCTCATTTCATTTATATATAAATAAACCACAAAACACTTTTCCAACAGCCTTTAAGAATATGTTAGTGCAAACATCTGGTGGTGCATCCTGCAAGTGTGTGTTTGTTGTTTCTAGAACTTAACTTAACCATCTACTCCATGTCTGTATGTTGGGCGATTTCGACATAGTGACAAAAGCCACACTATGTAGCAGTACTGCCTCTGATCACATGGGAGCGTTCATGTGTCAGCTCCTGGCACAAGACACAACAAAGAGCACGTCTAGTGGGACAAAGTGGTATTACAAGATGAGCTGGTACATCCCCAGTAATTAGGACAGTATTGCCAGTGTGGCTTTTATCAACATAACAAATCATGTTGTCAGAAGTGGTGCAGCTACATACAGTGGCTTTAAAATGATTCTTTTTTTTATTTCTTTTTAAAATGTGGTCAGTCCCTGCGCTGTATAATTTTAAGTCTAATTTGCAATTTCCTGAGCTCACCAACAGATATTAAGAATTGGTTCTTACCAGTCAGCACCTGATCTTTAGCTGTGAACTTATAAAAAATGCTTCAAAGAAGCTTGCTGAAACATCACTGAGCCATCCCCACTGCCACACAGGTATCTAGCTTGTAAAAATCTAGAGCAGTCGGCAAATCCACATCCAGGCTACAGCCAGTGAGAGAGCATGACTTTGAGTGAAGCTGCCAAAGGAAACCCAAAAAACAAGGAGAGGTTTACTGTACAACGTTCAAAGATTGCTTAATTACGTCACATTTGGGATTGAGGATATAGACAGTAAGACACACTTAAGGGGCAATGTTAGAAGACTAGTCAAAATATGCTATTAGGCTAACAATAATGTCTTGATGTTTGATACATGGATTCACAAAACTATGGTTTGGAGACCTAAAAGAGTCACTGGGTGACCAAGCCTTTGTCAGACTGATTAATCAGCAACAGAGGGTGGCAAAAGACACATAGTCTGAACATCAAAATGACTTCAAAGCTCCCAATTACAAGACAGCAAGTCATGTAGTCTGAACAGCAAAGAAATCTACTGAGGCTGAAAGTCATATAGTTTGAGGTTTGATGAGGAGAATCAGGAAAGATTTCTGATAGAGAGCTAGACTAACAGCTGCTCAGAGTGGGGAGAGAAGAGTTGATTTTCAACATCTGAAGAAAAAAAAAGACTCAAGAAATATCATCGTGGTTCAAAGGAATGTTATCTTAGAAATTCTTATACTACATCTTTTTACACAGACAGGCGTTTACTTTGTTGATGTAAGTCATTTACAGCATAACATCCATGTTGTCAAACCTAAACTGCTATGAAATATATGAAGTTTGATTTGCTTTAGTAGAAATTTGCTCCTCCTTGGCCCTCATTCTGAATAGCCCCTAGTCTAGATCTTCATCAGGATTCCTCCCAGATTCTCCAAACAGCGGCCCCTCACATCAAATATTTCACAGGAAGACTCTTGTACCAATATTGTACCACATTTCGTATGTGAACATCTGTGAGGTAGAATGGCAGGTATCTTCATGGTAATTGTGTTCCCCGCTTGAAAGCAGCAACAGAAAACAAACAAAAGCTGCATTTGTTGCATTGGCTAATAGACTACTAGTGGACAGTTTATGATGCAGCTAACGCAGAGCAGCATTGCATCACGTATCTAATGTGAAATGTCAGCTTCCTGTCTGGATTCACCTGCTGGTTAGCTTTGATACCACCTTTAACTTGATTCATATGAACAGTACAATGGCAGTACATTGACAATTATTTGGAGTAGCAGTTTTGCAGCCTGGGAACGCTACTACGACTACTAAAACAGATTTTACACAAACCCGCTTAAAAAAACAACAACAAAATATTCTTTAAAGAGGTCTGCATTGGTTGCATGTGACAAAGTGAGGTTGGGAGTAGTTTACTCTCCTGCTTATTATGGCCACCATGTCATCTGTCAATGGCAAAACTGTGACATGAAGAGTGAAAGTTGTGAAAATGTTTCATTAGTGGTGCAATTTTGCATGTATTTACAGATGGCACCTGATTTGAGGTTAATGTAATGCACACAGAGGTCCAGCTCTGCTGTTCATGGGTTGAATGACTGGTGTCATTGATATTCAGGCCTGCTGAGGCTGCGGAGGCAGTATGGCCCTGGGGGCATTGTGTTGACGGTAGGGGTTAGGATAAATAGCTTGCATTTGCATACCTGCTTCCATCGGGATAGACACAGAGACAGAGAAAGAAGGGACAGAAGGAGGTGCTGTAGGGGGAGTGAGACTGGGTAAAACAGTGAAAGAAGCATGACCGGATCATCTGTAGCTTTATTACATCATGAATAATACTCCACACAGGTTCAGAGCGTTTTTTGTTTTGTTTTTATCTAATTATGTTTTCTATTTATTCAAACTGAAAGCAAACAATGCTTCAGAATACACTCAGGAAAGCAAACAACTACCTGGAGAATTTAAGCAACCTCAACATGAAGATGTTTTTGTTGTAAGGGTGTTGCATGACATCACAGTTCAGATATTGTTCATAAATAGTTCATGATAAGTAAATTTGGATTTTGGCTGCAGGAGAAATCAAGCTTTTGCATTCTGAAAAATAAAGCTGTTTGTGTTCAATGAGTTCCTACGGACAAACAGTGGATACGCTCTTTACAAAAGCATTTTTCTGCAGGTGTTTTTGTGTTTCTTGGGGTTACTGCTTCATTTACTCTCTAATAGGCTTAGATAATCGATGTGATTATCTAACTTCTAGTCATTCTGTTCTGGTCTTCTGACTGAAGAAACATGTTTTCCTGTTTTCACACCGGGTATGCTTTTCTGCAGAGGGGAGAATGCATTTTTCAGAGCTTAAAGAGAAACACACCCTGACTGTTGTTCTTTTTGGCATTTGTAATCAATGAGTCTGTCATAAATAATTCATAGTTTCCATGAAATGCATCACCACTTCTTTGTTGCAAAATAGGAGGATGGAATTGGATCTTAATTTATGTCTCATTCTTGGAATTATATTAAAAGCATCATGCAGTTGTATCAGGTTATGACCTGCTCAAGGGTGAAAAATGTCATTTTTTCCCCCCGTAACTCAACATTTGATTAAAATAAATAAATAAATTAGCCACTTTGGAATCTAAAGATAGTATTGTGATGACATTTCTTACTTTTTAGACAGGGAGGAATATATTGTGAATGAATAATAATAATAACAATACTAATAATAATGATAATAATGTATTGTTATTACTGTGTAGTAATGCCATGGCTGACATTTGAGAATACAGGCATGTTCCAGAATAACTAAAAAATAAAATATAAAAAAATTGTGTTCTAGATGGGAATCTTAAATATCTTTTTGCCTGTAAAATTGCTTTAAAAGGCTAGCTGTCAGACTTGCTTGTCAATATTTTTCTAACCTCATGTTTATACAACGGCTTCTGTAGATGAATTAACCAAAACAGATTTAACAGTAACGGGCTTCTCAGACCAGACGAGGACACAGCATCCTCTCACAGATGATATCAGACTCAGTGTCTTACCGTTTCATCTTAATTTAATCATGATCAATATTCCTCTCCTTCTTTTGCTTATTTTTTCAGCAGATATCATTCTCAATGAAACAAAATCGTGTCTTATCTTGTTGTGTGATGCACTACAAAATTTGTGCTCTCATGAAGAGTAATGTTGATGTATTGCACAGAATAGGAATTAAGTTCTGTATGACTTATCTCGTGACCCAGTATGAGCAGTAATACACCACCTGGTGGCATTGGGGTGATTTAAATCACTGCCACAAAAACCAGCAGGCCGGGGGAGCCAGTTATCTAGGGAAATGCATTTTGAGATATTCTTTAATTAGATGAGGAGATCAGTAATACTCACATTAAGTAACTCATAGCCTGCAGCCTTATAATGGCTTAGCTGAGCACAAAAACGAGGAAATGGGGATTCTTTTCAGAGGTAACAAAGTCTAGGTACAAGCTAATTACAGGAAAAATAGGACAGCTTAATTGTTGTGACGTACAAAAGATGTTTGATTAAATTCTAAATTCTGTGCATTGGCTATAGCTGTAGAAAGTTGCTCTGTCCTTTTTTTCCATGAAGCCAGCAAAGTCTCTCTTGAGTGGCAACAAAGGCAGCCAATCAGCATCAAATGCTTGCATTTCTTATTTAGGTTGCCAGTTAAACCCAAAAGGATGCCAAATAGGTGCAAATCCAAGCGTTTAAAATCCCACCCATAACATAGCTTTCTGAGAGAGGCTTTTAGGAAACTTCTGAGGCATTACAGACCCAACCAAAATTTTGTTGTCCATATATCACATCACAGAACAAGGATAAATACCCTGTTCAACCATTCTGTCACCTTTAATGAGAAAGTTATAGTGATAACATGGTTAAAAATGCAAACACATGTGTGCTAAGCTCTAACACTCCAGGGTAATGTTTCTTGTTTTATGTAAAAAAATGAAAAGAAAAGAAAGTCTTACTAGACTTTGTGCTTTGTTAGACTTTTATCAAAGCATATTAGCACATTTTAGGCTGTTGCATTACAGCACACCTTATGCCATTATGTTAAGAAGTGAAAGAAAATCATCACTAACTCACATATGAGTCACTATAAATCCACCCCCACATATGATTTTATTGTCTAGCACTTTCTGCTTTTTCTCCTACAGTTGTCATGGATATAACATCTAACTATCGAGACCAAAACCGATTTTTGTACCAGGTTGTTAATCCTGTTGCAAAGTTGACCATTATAACATGGGAGTCAATGGGCATTTTCTCTGCTTTGGTTCCAACACTTAGTGGTCAGTAGAGGAACTGCGACAAGACATACTTCCTGAAATGGCTTCAATGAGAAATGTATATTTTTTAGTAAAACCCAAGATGTGCAAAGAAGTGGCTTATGAACCAGCAAAAGGATTTATCTCTTCCGATGAGTCATCCTTCATGATTTTTCATAGTTCAGGACAAAAATATATGATTGTATGTATGGAGAGCATCCAAAGAACCCTTTGATCCTAATTTCATGATGTTATCCATGAAGCCTGGAGGCAGCTTGATAATAATTCAGGCAGCTATATCGTGAAATTCTTTGCAGTCTGGAAAAGCAGTAGAAGAGTTAGATACCAACAGTTTCCCTATAAAGGGACTATCTTTGATGTTTTTGTGTTTTTGTCCAATCACTGTAATGCTAAGGAAGATGAGTTGCTCCAATAAATTTGAGTATAAGTAAACGTGGACCTGGTTCTTCTGTTTTAAACAAGACAGATCAGCGGACAGACAATTACCACAGAAAATATGTTTCTGCCTCGACTCCCAGCTTGGTGGAGGAATGAGTGAAAGAATTATTTGAGTTTAAAAATCGTCACGTCATTTTCTGGGACCCAGCTTAACCACAAGTTTGAGTACTTTTCGTCCACGTGAAGTCAGATAAGAGCCGAGAGTGCTCATTTTCACTTCTAGAACTGATTAAGACCAATCCAGCGTTAACCCCAGTTTGGCTTGTCCTTCCAGGATTAGAGCAAATCTGTTATCACTGGCTGATTTTGGTGTGGGGGTGGGAGTAGTGGGGGGATGGGGTTGGTCGAGTAAAATCTTGTTTTTTTAAGTTCACCACTCTGACCCTCTCCCCCCACCCCCCACCTCCCCAAACCACATCCTCATGCTCTCATCTCCTTTCTCACATAACCAGATCTGCATTGGAAGAAGGGGGAAAAAAAACTATCTGTAAAGTTATCCACTCAGTTATGCAACTCCCTCTGGGATGGAGATGGAAAAGCCTTTAGGAAACTTTGTGTTTGTGATAAATAAACACTAATGGCAGTATCGATCACTGGACTTCAACAGCTGTATTTCAGAATCTGCCCCCAGAAGCCCCCTGCTAGATGTAATGTGATTTCTGGCCTTCAAAACAATGAGGTTGCTCATTCTAAGTGAAGTGAGCACAAGGAAAGAAATTGAAATTCAGGGAGCAAAAGCAACTTGGGGTAGATAGAAATTGACATGAAAGGAAAAAGAAAGAAAAAACACTGGAAAAAAAAATCAAACCACAAACAGTAATAGCCCTGGCAACAGCATGGGTTTGATTTATGGGAGAGAAGAAATGGCCTTGTTTGAGGGCTTTCATGTCTGGGCCATGTGATTTACAATGATGTCTGGACCACTCTTATCACTCGCATGGAGACGGCCAAGATAAAGGAAAGTAGGAGGCAGTTTTAATAGTGATTGCAAGAGGTTTCTACCTTTCTTTGTGGTGGTGGCTTAATGTGATTTTGCAGTTTATCAATCCAGTGTCAGTTCTTAATGTTCCTTCTTCACTACTCTGGTGCACAATGATGCCTCTTATGTTTTAGTCTAATATCTTAAGTGTATCTATTAAAAACATTTATGATTTACGAGTAGCAGATATTGCACTTACTCATGGCAAAGCTGCAGGGTAAGGATGGAAAGAGACAAGGGACAATCTAAAATAGGTTTTCACTGCTTTGTTTGCCTTTAACAGATGAAGAGAGCATTACACGTCTTCCTTCCACAGCTGCTGCATTGTTCCAGACTAAAAATGAGTGTTTGCATAGTTTCTTTGCTGGTCACAAAAGGCCCCCTGCAGCACACAAACTGCTGCTTTTAAGAAGGTGTTGCTAGGATACAGTCCCACGTGGAGATGAAATCCCCCCTGTATGGCAATCTTGCAGCTTTACAGCTCGGACATTACTGTACAGCTAAAGTGCTGAGAACGTGGTGTATGTCTGACCCGTCTTTTTCTATGTGTGCATTTAAATGTTTAGTTGTACTCTAACTGCAGATCGGCTTGTCATGCAAAGCTGCCATGTTACATGCACTCCCCTCTGTTTTCTGATCTGTTTTCTGTAATAAGACCTCAAATGTCCTGTTAGCTCTGAGATCTCAATCCTGCTGTCAGATCTCCGAGCCTGACACCTCAGGGTGTTTACAAAGAATCGATAGTCTCTGGCTCATGTCCAATTACACTCTAATCAACACTCACGAGTCAGCATGGCCCTGGAAACAATGGACAGGTTTGCTATGAACTGATGAACTGATGCTCAGTTCTGTGATGCCAGAGAATAAATATATGTAAGTCCAAAAAAATGTGTTGTCAGATTAGTGTTGTTTGACAAAGCATTGGGCATGGACAGCAGTAATTTAATTACTGGCATTATTCTGAACAGCACAGTATTAAGCCTTTTGCGTGAGTTGCTCTTATATTAATTTTTTCCTCTTTGACATGTTAAGGAGTATAAGTCATCCCCTAATGGCTTATGCCCATTGTTCCCTCCAGAATTTAATGTATCAACACCAAACATGAGATCACTGGCAATATGTTAACATGTACTTTTATAAGTGTTTTGTTCCTGATTTTGCAAAACAGTCATTGTAGCTTCTTTTCTCCAGTGCTTTATGATCCATGAGTTGCCAACATACAATTTCATTTCACAGCTGCTGCGTGTGGAAGTCTTTTATTGCTGCAAAATGCTGGGGAAAAAAAAGTCTCTTACATCGTATTTAAGGTGTTCACATGTCTAAAATTCCCACCCTTGCTAACCATCCTAACTCTTTTCAACTTTCATATTCAAAGAATTTGTCTGTTTTCTTTGGATTCGACTTTGAGTTCCAGGGGACAGTAGCTGCCTCTGGGTGCTCTCGGATAGACATACAGATGAGAGAAATGAAGCATGTGACGAAGACGAGTGACAGCCAGACTCAACTAAAGACAGCAATAGTGCAATGGAGTAGGAAAGCCAATAAATGACTGTTGTTGGTTTTACAGGAAAAATTGTTGATCTAACAGGTCGTCAGCAATTCTGCAACTATCTTGTTTGTTTTGAATGGTGGCTCTTGACTGCCCCTGATAGTCATTGCGTAAAGTCTGCCTCCATCCCCTTGTAGGTGGTTTGGTACATTCTGTACTGGTGGATATGGCTATGAATGGATGGGTACCAGACCCATTTTCCAAGAGAGGATTGTTGAATAGTGAATGGGTATGTCTGACAAGGCTATAAAATTTATAGAAAAAAGTCAGACTGTATGAGTTTATAAGCTCTTACACTATTACTTCAAATTGTACTTGTAATTGTACATTGTACACTGGATTTTTAACAAGAAATACTCTTGATTTTGGACCAATATCACAAGTCCTGTTACTCTGGTGCTACAATTATGTGCTTACAGCAGTGTCAACTCTGCAGAATAAAGGTGGATACATACTCTGCAAGAACAGAGAAATTTGTTCTGCTCCGATCGCTGGGAGAAAAGGATGATGTCATCACTGCCACCTCAAGAAAAACAATTTTTTTCTGTTCTTGTGGAGTATGTATCTACCTGAAAGATGGAAGAGACAAGATATTCTAAACTAGAATTTTAATGCTTCTTTTGGTTGCAAATGCCTTTAAGAGATGGGAGCATTTCACATCTCCCTCCCACACCTGCTGTTTTGTTCCTGCATCACCCCAAAATCACAAAATGATCAGTATCTGGAATTTGAAGACACGCTACAATGAACGATGCATCCATGTTTCAAAATGTTTTTGCTTTTCATATTTGTGTACATGTGATAATTAGTCCTGCGGGTAGCTACTGATGACTGATCTGAAGAGATGGGATTGACTTCCATTAACTCAAATACATTACATATTTTTCTCACCCTGCTATTTTCTTCTCATAGGCTGTAGAAAATAACTTTTGAATATAAATTTAAACTGTAAATCCTGAGTGCTCACTTTTTCAGATTCACCACTTGTTGAAAATAACATCCTCAGTCTGAACACAGCTAACTTTTAATGGAAAATTTTAAAAAAGTATTTTTACTCAATATTCAGTCTGTCCTAATAATATGAGGAATATGAAGACATTTTCTTATCAGACTCACAGTAAGAGATAACAGAGAAATGATGACTCATCTTCTTGAAATATCTGCTATTTTCCATCCTGTGTTGCTGAGAAGGAGGTTGGGAACTGCTGCTGGGATCTCTGGTTGGGTCTTAATATATGGGAGTGTATCAGCAGACTAATATATTAACATTTGTTCAGCTGTCCACAAGTTAGTTGTCAGGGCGTTGATCTGCTTGTGACTTGGAGGCTGATTTGGAGCAGACACATTCCTGCTTCTCTTGCACACAGAGGCAGCGATTGGCCGGTTGAGTTTGTCATGAACTACAGGTTGATTTTTACACTTTAACTACACGTATTTAATATCCCATGAGGTGTATGCTTCTTGCAATGACACGTCATACATACCACAGTATGTACTTTGTAAGAGATTAAACCTTAAACAACATGTCAATTAATCAAAATAGCATTTAGTCCCACTGACATATATGTCAGTGGGACTAAATGCTATTTATATGGTTTTGTAATTTAGAAAATATTTTAGGCTTAATTATGCTAATTTCTGACTTTTGACTTCATTTTGTTAGAAAATATGCAAAGTATTGCAGAATAACCATAAGCAATTTTTGTGTTCCATTCACTTTTAGTGTCTCTTTTCTAATCTGTGTGTGACTGGCAATTTACTCAAGGAAAAAAAGAAAAGTTCTTTATATGCATTTCTGCTGCTTCACTGTAGCCTTGGCAAGAAGAGGTCACAGTGTTATTGCTGAACTGTTGAAGAGGTTTTATCCTGTAGCTGCTCAGTATTTCACAGTGTTTCTCAAAATGCACAATTCTGGCTCCCAAGTAACTGGTCTCCTGTAAAGAGTTCAGTGTTTTTCAAAGCATTTCTTTTTTTCTTGTTTTTTTTTTTTTTTCTTCAAGGAAAACCAGGAGCTCCTGCTAATGTTTCATCATCTGAGCTTCTAGCTGTAACCCCACCAGGTGGTTCTGTCTTCAACATCATGATGCGCCTCGCTCTGCTCCTCCATCTCCTGGTCCTCTCGCTGTCTCCTGCAGGTCTGTAGCTTAAAAAGCAGAAACTAAATGAAAGCACAATCTTTCAAACACAGAATGTGCTGAAAGATTTTTTTTAAACCACTGCTGAAAAACAGTGATGAAAAGCATCATATGTCTTAAATGTTGCACTTTTCATTAAGCTATTCATGCCTTTTTCTTCTTTTTCTTTGTAAATAAATAAAGATTGTATGTACACAGTCATAAAATGTGGACTTGGCATCAGTGATGCATACAGATGACGACGCTCGGTCTCTGGCTGCATCCAAACCAGTGTGGTTTTGTTTTACAACAAAACTGGCTCATAATCACAATGGCATTTCAGCTCTGTGCCGGAAAAGATCTCCGTCCAAGCTACATCACCATAAAACATGACCATTCATGCTCTGCTGGAAATGATCTCTGTTGCATATTGCTTTTATAATAGCTTTCCTTCTGTATGTGTTGGCAGTTGCATTGTTAATAAATGCAGAAATTAATACCAAGGACCAACGAAGCCAGCAGTGCGTGCTGCTCTGCTTCCATGTTGTTGTTTTTTGAGGATTTTCTTTTTTTTATTTTCTAATATATGCTACAGGTTTGATGAATCAAGGAAGGATTTGTAGAGCCTCAGAAGAGGTGAATCATGACATGAAAGTGTATAAATGTGTCATAGTTTCTAAAGGATTTGGGCCAACTGCACTGCTACAGGCTTAGCTGAGGTTTAGACTTTAACCTCAAGTTAAACTGCTGCGTGACAAGACAGTCATACGACCTCCTAAACCCAATTGCACTGACATTGGCTCCTGTGGTTTAACCTGCAGCATGAGGTTTAGCCCAAACTAAATTCCAGTGTCCTCAACAAATGTCACAAAACCCCCAAGAGGTTTATGCTTGAACTTGATACAGGTAACACAAGTCATTTATTTAACACAAGGACACATATATCAACCTGCATGCTAGCTTTGTTCATATTTACCCTCATTTAATCTTATGCAGGATGTTGCCTATAAATTCAAAGCCAAAAAATAAAAAAAAGCAAAAAATAGCACTTTGAATTACATAGCAGTGTGGAAACACACTTGCATGCACAAACACACACAAATGAAGACATTAATGATAATAGCTTACTGGATTTGGCTTACTGGGGGAAGACATCTGAAGATTTAACAGGTGCAGTGATACAGTATTTACTGGCATGCTGGGCCCAGAACCTGCCCAGTGTGCATTTTGTCACTGAGCTCTTTTGGTGCGTTAACCTCCATGTGCATCTTAAGACTTTTAAATTCTTGGTTTGCACTCAGGGAACCTGCTGTTAAACTGATCTTTCAGATGCAGCATTGAGACTGAGCGTGATCCTGTTGTGTTCCAACTGTAGTTCTAGACATCTTCAGCTGTAACTCCCTTGGTCTCTTCGTACATTCCTATGTCAGTTCCTATGTCTATATGCCTGGTACCTGTACATCTATGGAAACTACACCAGTTTATAAATGGACTGATCGATTTATTAGACCAGTGTAGATGTTGCCTCTGACTATTTGCTTCATATGTATTGGTTTAGTTTCATCAATCCCATAACACTGACTTTGTTTTTTGCACCAAATCTTTCATTAAATGGTGTTTCCTGCAGAAAGTACAGTAACAGACACAATATTTGACAGGTGAATATAAGTAGAAAACTTGAAAATCACCCAGGTGGCAGGCTGCTTGGATAGAAGCGCTCATGTCAAAACTGGGTTGTCAGTTTCCCCTTGAATGAAGAACAAGAAAGACAAATTGTGAACAAGCTACTAACAGCCAACTTTAAAGGAAGTAGATATAAAGCTGCAGGCAGTGACATGTTCTTTAATGAAAAAAGAGAATGTTTCTTGAGAACACAGTAAACATATAATTTGATGGAATTATATAGTCATATTTAGGTCAATTTAAAGTACATAAGCATGCTAAGGAAAACTAAAATGAGCACAACTTGTCATAAATGATACACTCTGTGTATTTGATATAGTATACAGCAGATTTGCGTGTCTCTGAGGGATTAGAGGTTGCAGGGGTCCAAGCAGCATGCTGCTTTGCAATCAGCTGTGCTGGAAACAAAGCAGAGTGGACAGAAAACAGCAAACCTGAAAATGACCTGTCTAAAATAGAAACTATCTCCTCCATGTTGCTGTGCCTGAGGCAATTCACACTCATCACAGTTTGATTTTACACCAATCAAAGAAACTGGCAAGATTTGTCTGTGAATTCTCGTTTTTCACCCACTTCCTTCCAAAAAAGGTATTCATGATATTTTTCTTTATTTTTCTCTTCACATTTTCTTTCACTTATTTGTATTTTCCTTCTCCTTAAATAGCTACTTATGGCTTTGCAGCTGTATAGAAATGGTGTTTGTAGCTGTAGAGTATCCCATGGAAATATGATCAAATAGAGCTATCACTGAAGGAATGAGGTAAATACGACACATCCTGTATGTGTTTGCTCTGCACAAATCTATGGATATATAAAGTTTGAACACAAGTTTGCCCTGGTGCTTTATATAAAACAGACAGAAAACACAGCTGTCTCTGCTCTGAATAAAAGATAAGAGGTCAACATTTTTGATTCAGACACAACACAAATGGCAATATTTGTTGGTAAATGGTAATTGATGAATTTTAAACAAACTTACACTGGCCTGTATTGTAGTTAAAATTATGTTTAAGGACACAAAAGATATGATAGTGTTAAATCATGACTGAGGTGCTCATTTCAATTTAGAGTTACAGTAATTAAGTGGACATTTTTAAAAAGAAAGTTTGATTTTGTATTTCATTGGGAACATCAGGATATTGTGAATTCCTCATGTTTGACCTCCAGTAAAAAGATAATCTTGCTTGTCATTCATCAGACTCTGAGCAGCTACGGTACATGGAAGACCAGCACCTTTTTCTTTTTCTTTTCTTTTTTTCTTTTACAGTTTATGATGGAAGGTTATTGAAATGTACTAACATTTTATCATATGCAGAGAAGGTGAATTTATTCTGACTATTTTTCAGAAGTTGACCATTTCTGGATTTCTTAAAGTTCTGCAGCATATATAGGTCAAAATACCACCAGGACATGGTGCACATGCACCCTTCTCAGCTTTGTCTTTGCTTATCTGGTTAGAGGAGCTGGTTTTTAGGGGGCTGAGTTAGCCACTGGATTCCAGTCCACACTTTCTTTTCAGTTTTGTGTGGCTCTTTTGAAATGATTGTAACAGCTTCCTTCAGAGTGTGATATACACTGCACTCGCCATGCCAGCTGACCACAGCACAGGAGAGGAGACGCGCATGCAAATCACATTAATGCAAAGCCCCAGTTGCTAAGCAACCAAAAAGCTTTCCAGGAAGTGCTTAGCTCATATTGACTAGCTTTTTTTTTCTGTTGCTGGCATGGATGTGAACTATTTCTTTCTGTTTTTGAAAAGCTATAGCTCTATTTGTTTCAGGGAGGAGACAAGCTGCAGAAAGAAAGGGGCCATGATATTCTGAAACACGAACAGAAATTGGGAGAGTTTAGGCTGTTTCCAGGCGTACTTAAAGGCAGCATAAGGGATTTCTGGTTCATGTTAAAACTGATCATGTTTGAAGCAAAAAAGGTCCCAATCTGGTTTTACCTCAGTATAGCTCAGCTTTGAACTGAGTTTATTTGAGCACGTCACTCTCATACTAATCATACAATCATAAATCTGCTCCAATAAACACTGGTAACTTCTGCCAGCAACTCCATGGAGGTGTTGCTACACAGTAAACCAACCAATCACAGTGCAGCTCATTCATCACATCAACATCCAATTAGAGCGTAGCTTAATATTTCAATAATGGACACACCAAAACTGTTTTTTTCTCATGACAGGGAGAACTACAGAGATAAAAATGGATTGGCAATTTTTGGTAAAAATAAGATTGCATCCCCTATTTAGAGATCTCAGAAAACAAGTTTAATTAGCTATTTCATGCAATCTATGGGATGTTTAAGGCTGAGTAGGGAGCAGTCTGGCAGTCTGGTACAGAGAGAAGTACTGAGACTCACAAAACTAGAGACCATTTTTGATCAGGTGATGGGGCATCACTAAGAACATTTTTTGATGGAGAATTCTTTTCATGGCAAATTGCCAAAATCTGCTCCCCCCTTCATTGTCTTTGTGGTCTGTTATGTCACAGTTTTTGATTCATTCAAAACCAAATATACTCCAAACTCTCAAGAAGAGATAATATGTCATAATATGTCTCCTTTACATATCATTGATGTATTTGCAGAGTCATTATTTGATGTACTGACACAGTTTCCTTTCTTAACTGTTACAGGTGCATCTGTCCACAGGGAAGTGCCTGACCTTTACCAAGGTAAGACTGATCCCAATGCTAAAACATAACAGATAGTTACTTTATCCACCATCATAAAAATACTCTTTATAGTCATGTAAGTAGGATGATCAATGCATATTTGTAGATGGTTTTGGCCAGCATTTTAGCAAAAAAACATTAATTCACCTGTTGGAAGTCCTGTAAACAGACATGTAATTTCTACTGGTTCCAGTGTAATCTTTTCGACTTTTTATTTTTGTTCATATGAATTATAGCTTTTACAACTGAGATTTTTGAAACAAATTGTCACTGATATATGTTGACTTATGTTAGTTTTTTGGGACATGACTGAGCTGGACTTTAATTTTACACAAAATATAGAAATATCAGAGTAACAGAATGCAGTTAATTGCATGAGCGCATCCTCACTCAGAGTAAGATAAAGACTGAAGCAGAGAAATGGTTTCACTGGACAGCAACAAAATGCGAAGGCTTGTTTCCACTCGATTTATGGTTTTCAAGGCTGTTACACAACCAGGGCCTGCTAATGTTTATGATGCTGAGGTTATGGCCTTGGAGAAAGCCAACATTCATTATGATGCTTGACAGGCAGATGCTCCACGATTGTTCAGAATTTTATTGAGCTCCAGATGCTGTGCTTATTGTTCAAGAGAACAAAATATTTAAAAGAAAAGGCTTATGTGAGCCTCAGCTGTTGAAGTGGTGAGCTATAACAGCATTTGATTACCAGGATTGAGTAAAGGGGCAGTTTCATCTTCTCATAGTCCACAACAGGACATTTTGAATGAAAGTCCATCTGGAGGCTATAAACGTATCAACGCATTGTTGTTCTATGTGGACTTTTTTGACCTGCAGAATGCAGGGTAACAGGATACAAAGGTCCAGGATTATCAAGAAATAGTAACTGTATTTGAGCATCAGTGATTCAGAGGTCAGTTGGTTAAATGAGAGAGAGGAAGATGTACATTTGCATGTGTAACGTGCATGCATAAATTAAAACATCAACCTCCTTGTTGCAAATAGTTCACCCACTTCTTTGAATGGCAAAAAAGAAAATAAACAGTATTCATTGCATGCATGAAAAGAAGTTAGAGTGAGAGTTATTTTCTGGGAAAAACAAATATTATCAGGACTATTCCAATGAAGAGAAAATATTGCAATAAATATTACAATCAAAAGCAAAGTGTTGCGTCAAAGTATGCTAATTTCTAAGAAGAGCTGCGGTCTCAAATAAATAAATAAATGATAAAAACATATTAATTTGAAGCATTATTCTAATATATATTTGATATTAAAGTGTACCTCTTCTTTACCAGGTTTTGGAAACAGATCCTTGTCTTTACAAAAAAAAAAAAAAAATCTAAAATGATGATTAAAGAGCTATAAAATCCACCTGCAGACATTCACATTAATGATTCCTTTTTCTCTGCATTGCAAAGTCATTAGAGGATAACAGGATTAGATTTATGAGCATCAGTGTGCAAAGTGAAATGAAAAACTAAACAAATAGGCAGTAATTAAAATCATTATGGAGAAAATTAAATGGAATAGCAACAAATAAAAAATCCTGTCCTATCTTGTGTGTGGACAACAGTATTGGCTGTGCACTCCAAAAATGAAAGAAAACTAAAAATAAGCTAACTTGAATAGCTGATTTAGCTTGTATAGTCTCCACTGACAGAGGAAAAGAGATGAAAATGAACAAAAACCACAGAATAAATGGAGGTGTAGAATTTCAGTGATTTGGGTCATGTTAACCCTCAGAAGGATTGAATTAAGGTAACTGGACTTCTTTTCCTTTTCCATTCAGAAAGCTTTGTCAAGTCGAAGCTCAGATTTAAGTCCTTGTGAAACAAATGAGGACATCTGATATGATTTCACTTCTCTTCTCTTGATCATTTCTTGAATGGGTGATTTTCAATACTTCATTTTGGTGTAATTGAAGTTATCAAAAAGGTCAAGTTATGATGAAATGAATCTAACTTGGCAGAGTACCACCTCTAGCAGGTTGGATAGCACCATAGGTTAGTTTCAGGTGACATCATTTTCAGGGTCAGCTGATAGTCATCAGTCATCATGTTCAGACATGACTTGCTGATCTAATGGGAAGTTTTGACTTCATTTGGTTGTTCACATTACCAGTTTGACTGCAGATGTAGGGTATGACGGAAATGAATTACTATTCATTTTGTGTTACTAGTCTCCTCATTCTGTGTGTAATCTTAGTTCCTGTTAGCAGACAAAGCATTGTGTCTGACATTTCAGGTTCTTGCCATTCTCTGCAGTAGCAAGGATTTGTTTTATGAATCACATATATTTTGTAATACACCGTGTTCTGTTAAAGTAATTCTGCCACTGTTCTTCTGTTCCATTCTTCATTGATCTCCTGAGATGTTTGCAAGCAACTGTGTTTAAAATTCACTGATCTGGTCATTGCCAAGTTTTCCTTTTTAAGTCTCATTCTCTGTCTTACTTATATATTAAAGTCATGTGTGATGGTCTCAGGGCACCTCGACCACTAGCCTGTGGTTTTGGTAAAATCTAAAACCCCACGATGGGATGATGATAAGTTTATGAGCAAAAACATTAATTCCAGATTTGAATTCACAACAGTTTATTTTTGGTAGAGACTTAAATTGCTAACCGTTCCAAGTTCAAACCTACTAACCTTTCTAAAATGGCCATGCTATTATCAGTTTTTATGGACCAGAAAGGAAGTGTTGAGCCCCCCCCCATAAAGTAGAGTAGACTATTTTTTCAATGACTAGAACCTTTGTCAAAAAAGTTGAATATTTGGCTATAACAGGATCGGATCATGTCCCTATATGATTAGATTGTGTATTCCCTCTTTACCTGTTGGAACGACTACTCCGATATGGAACTTTTTTCAATAACTTCCAGATTCCTTCTGTGACAACTATACAAAGGACTGAGACTGAGCTCCCACTAAATCTTACAGAAATCATTGATGCAATGAAGGCAATGCAAAACGGCAAGATACCAGGTCCTGATGGGTACCCCATAGAATTCTTTAAAAAGTTCACAAGTAAATTATCAACCAAGCATCTCTGTGCGCAGGTGATTTATCGATGCATGTATCAGATCCCGTTGAAAGTGGTCTCCACATTATCCATTCTTGGAGAGGATTTGTTGCTTTTCTGGGTACAAATTAAATTTTAGTAAAAGTGAGTGTTATCCTGTTAACGATGTGAAAATACATGAGGATACTCTACCATTCCAAATGTCTAAAAATGGCTTTAAATATTTGTGCATTAATTTGACAAGGGACATGCAGAACCTTTACCAAAAATCTTTTTGGCTATTTTTGAAAAAGTTAAATTTGACCTGAAGAAATGGAAACCACTTCATCTATCCTTAGCAGGGAAAGTGAACTGCATCAAAATTAATGTGCTCCTCCAACTTTCTTTACCTGTACCCTACCTCATCTTCCTAAATCACTTTTTAAATCTACCTATAAGCTAAATTTCATTTTTATGGGATGGGAAGAAGCCTAGAACACGATTGGAGCTGTTACAGAGGCCTAAAATCCAAGATGGCTTAGCTTTTCCAAATGTTTGTCATTATTATGGGTTCACAAATGTTCAAAAAAATCATGTATTGGGTCGATTCTCCTGACACAGACTGGTGCCAGTCTGAAGCTGAATCTTGCATCCCAACCTCTGTTTGAACCCTGGTCACCTCCAGTCTTTCCCTCTCTATTTTACAATACCCAAACAATCCTATAGTCATAAATACCAAAACATGGTCTCAACTCAGACCGAACTTTGTGTGTAAAAAAACTTCTCCATCCAAGTCCAACACACAATAATCACCTTGCTGCCATTGTTGATGCAAACTGTGGCAGGTGTCGAAACACTGGTTATGTTCAGCCCTGACTACCTACTGGACTACCATGTTTAAAACATTATCAGTGGCTTTTGATATAGAATGCAACAGCCATATTGGGTACCACAGACGCTCTACTCTTAAGAAAAAGATATAAAAACGTCATTGCTTAAAAGGGCTGCTTGCACATAGAAGAATATCATTAAACTGGAAAAAAAAACAAAAAAAAAAAAAACAACCTACAGTGTCTCTGTGGTTTAGTGACCTAACACAATTCATACAGTTAAATAAACAGAAAATAAAATACACTCTCAGGGGGTCCATTGACAATTTCTTTTCTGTTTGGGATCCGATATTGAGATACTTTGGTAAACTGAAAACTGTGCCCACTTAGTAACTCTTAACAATCTTCTTGCATTTTCATCCATATTTGCGATGTTATCCATGTGAACAATATGTCATGTGAAGTGCACAGCTTCTGTTATTGTTGAGCTTATGTATGTGCTCTTTTTCTTCTTCACTTTATTCTGATTTTATTTATTTAGCTTGGTGGTTGTAATTCTGAACTAGTGTCAAATCAGCACCACATCAATCAGCAGCAGAGGAGACGGGACATAGCTGAGATCTAGTAGTGACAAAACCAGCACCTTTTTCTGTTATTATTGGGGACTGGCGGAAAAGCACATATAGTTACTCTTCTCAGCAAGCAGCAGAGGTTGCCATGAGCTCTCCCACGTCCAAAAGTACTCATAATCGGCCCAATCTGCAGCAGACATCCCCTCAAGAATGCATTTAATGGCATATTTCATTATGTAGATTGGCTGTTGTTTATTTTTTTCTGGACTATGAAACATCTGTAAGTTATTTTTACCACAGCAAATAGATTTTAGGTTAATGGCCTATGAAAATCACTGAGCTCAAATTTAAATATCAATGAATATTTTGTTTGGATAAAGTGCATTTATCCATTAACTTAATCTTCACAGTTAGTTTTGGCAGTAGTTGTAGTGTGCTGGATATTTAATATGATGCGAGTTTTGTGCTGTTACTGGCCAACCCAATAAATAACTGGGCCTGTGGTGAAACAGAGTAATTAAGTGTTCTTTCACATAGAATTAAAAAAAATGAGTTTATTTCCTACAGGGACAATTTGGTTTGCCACTATGCCTCATTATGTAGCTTTGGGGCTTAAGGGTAATTATTGCTACACTGTGCTCATGCTGCCTAAAGGATACAATATGTTATCTGTCCCACTTGGACACTCATGGTCATGCAAACAAACTGCACAACAGATGTAGTAGGACATCACTGCAAGTGAAGTAAAACCCAGGAGAGAATCAGGTTCCTCTGGGGCTGACAGGAATTGTGACTATTTAGATATGAGCAGAAACAAATGAAACAGCAAGTGAACTCATTTAAAAAGAATTTCATTTAGGGATAAACAACAAAAACACAAACAGGGCTGAGTGGAGATGCTTTACCATTTTGAGCCAGTAAGTCATCATCTGGGAGCTGAAATGATATTTAAACCTTAATAAATATTTCATAACTAAGATAACAGGCTGAAAATACAACAGGCTGCGGTATTTCAATTTCAAATGAGCATCTAAACTTGCGTGCATCAAGCTGAATAGGACTGTTTGTGTCTGGTAATGAAGTGTATCCAGAAGAAGATCACTTCCAGCGGGCCCTGGAGACACTCGCCAACAACAGTGTGCATCTGTGTGAGTGTATTTTAGTGCAGATGTGGCTCTCTCTGAGCTTTTCTTTCTTTGAGTCTTTGTGTTTGTGAACTGGAGAAATCTCAATTGACTATTGTGTATATGATTAATTGCATGTTAAAAAGGTTAAGCGGCTCATCCACAGTCAAGTGGGGCCAAAGTAGGGACCAGAGAAGGGATATGAAAAAAACAGCAAACAAAAAAAACACTAGAGCCACAGGGAGAAAAAGAAGAAAGAACTGTTAGAAATTTGCTGTGGTTTTGGACAAAGTAAATGTGAGATTGATCGAATGTGAGTTTGATTTTATCAGAGGAGGTTTCATTATTTCAGAATGTAGAAAACAACCATGCTAGTGTGAGCTCCTGAAGCGAAAAGATTAAGTTCTTGCAACTTTTTTGTGTCCTTGGAATGAACTCATTTTTGAAGATGGGATGAGTATTTTGCGTGAATTTATGCTTTGAGGGCGACAGCAGGAGGCAGCAGGCATCTGCATCCAATAGAAGGTTTTTTCAGTGGAAAGTCCCCACTGAATATCCAAGGAAGAAAACAACATGCAAGACAACACAAACCAGAACCAAAGCCAGAACCAAACAGCAACAGGAAGAAAGAAAGAAAAAAAAAGAAGGAGAAACAGTACAGACCAGCAAGGATCAAGGGAACCATATCTTGACACTGAGGGTGATGAGACACAGGTGCCAGACATCAGGGAGATGGGACCAGGAAGGTCAAGCAGAATACAGCAAGACAAAAGCAGATCTTCAAAGTAAAACATGAAGTAAAATTAAAAGCACAATTAAAAAGGACAAACCCAGAGAGACAAGATCTAATTAAAAACAAAAAGACAAAAAACAAATAAAATAAAAAAACACATACCAAAACACTAATCCCAAATTCTAACAGGAATGCAGACATGTGGATACCACAATGTGTTTACCTTTACACCACAATATTCACTAAATCCACTAAAATAACTAATTTTTTATCAGGATTACTGCTACGTCGGACCCCTGCTTTGTGTGTACAATTGATTAGCAGTTTTATTTGGACGGTATTTGATCATTTGAAAGCACTTCCTTTGCTGCGTTTGTTTGTTCTGTCTGGCCCCCCTGCTCGTTAGCCCACAAACACCTCGTCAGCTGTGTGTAATGAGGTCCAGACCAAAAAAAACTTCAATTCAGTCAATTCAATTGAGACGCTAAAGATAACAGATTAATGATCAATAGATGCTGTTCAGGTTGACCTGGTTCATTTTATATGGATGGCCGTAATATGGCATAATGTCTGTTAGATCACGTGGATCATCTCTTAACAGTTACCAGCTTCCTAAATGAATAGTATCGATATTGTGTCATTTCAGGCTTTATTATGTCAGCAAACATTTACTCTTAATCCAGGAAATTAAGATTTATATTGTATTGCAATGAAACTTGTGATTTACACCCCTATAAGGTACTCGATCATAAACTGAAATATTCCAAAGCCTGTAGGTTTTATCCTTTAAGAATCATCAAACTCATCTAATACTTCATCCCCGGTCAGATCATCACCATGGTTACCATTAAAGGGCTGGTTATTCTTTACTTCCTCAACCATCTGTGTAGTCAGATTTCCTACAGGTTTCTGGAGTCATTCATTAAAAACTTAAAAAAAAAAATTAAAGCAAATTTTTGTAATAAAATCATAGGTTCTTCTTAATTTCAGATTTTAGAAAACTGACCTTTTTTCAATAAAAAGCTAATTTTGTTGTAAAACTACAAATTTCGCAACATCCTAAAAAGAAATCGCAAATTTCAAAAAGAGGGTTTTTTGTAGCCCAACCGAGAGCTTTTATCATAGAAATAACATAGAAATTTTACATAATTTCAAGTTTTTGTCCTAAATTCATACATTTCTGTTATAAACAAAAGTTAATTTTACAAAAATCATGGGTTCTGACAAACTTTTTGTTGTAAAATTTTTTGTAAACGTTAAACGCTGAATCTTGACTTTTTGACATATAGCAGCTGCTCTCCTCACCTCAGTTATTCTACTTTTGACGTCAGTAAGGAATCAAATGGGCAGTTGCATTGAAATGTTCAAGCTAATAATTTATGACTGATGATTGTGATGATTGTATTATTGTCTTTCCAAGCTCGCACAAGCCTTGAGTTTGACACATGAGAGTAGTTGAAGTGATGTTTAAATGTGATGAAAGGTTGTAAAGTGACTAACAGATGTGGTCTCTGTGTGGAAGAAACTAGACTTAAGAGACCTTGGATGGAAAGAAACTGTGGATGGAAATGAAGGAATGGTTAAAAGAGAAGAGCAGGATGTGACAGTAAAATATAGGTTAGGGAGCTTGGGGAAGGACAGCGGCAGGGTAGGGAGAGTCAGAGGCAGACATAGAAAGTAAAACAAGAAATAGAGAATATAAGAGAACTATATGCGTCTCTAGGCAGTGTGTGTGGCCTGCTTTAACACTTCCCCCCACACCATCTGTCATATCATAACAGCAAAATATAGGAATGGCACCAGTGTTCATCTCTCCGAGTTACGCTACAACTGATATTTCAGCACTGTGCTCTTAACCTCAGCAGCACCCCCCCCCCACCCGGCCATCCAGCATGTCTTTTCTTTGTCTTTTTTTTTTCTTTTTTTTACATGTAAAGAATTCATTTGACACTTCAGTGGTACAACACACAGCAGAATGGGTCACTTTTATTCTACCGTAACTCTCATGTTTCTTTCAATCCTTGTTCTTTTCTTAGTTCTTTTATCTCTTCTCCCAGACCATTTGATTCACACTTAATTTTACTTCCATCAACCCCACAACAGTCCATTTTTAGAATGATTAATTTCTCTCAGAGCCAGCAATAGGCTAATTCAGAGTCCTTGGGATTTGCATCAATGTCAAGCAGTCTCAAACGGTTGGCTGCTGGAGTGTGTGAGTGGGAGTTGATCCTGTCTGCTAACATCTCAATTGTAGTTCCTTAGTTGGCTTTGCAGGGTGCAACTGTCTTGTTAATGTGGCTGTACGTCTGTCCTCATATTGGTTAGAGTTACTATTCCTCTGTTTCCTGGCAGCAGAGATGGATAAATATGCATCGATTTGACTGGTTTAAACTCGACAGCTGGTTTTAGAGATTACTGTACAATCATGTCAAGCGCATGCTCAACTTCACGACAGTGTATGATTCCAGGTTTATATCTTACTCTGAACAAATAAGCTGCTTTTGTGGAAACTAATAGTAGTGGGACTGCAGTTTCAGTTCAAAGTATTATTAGGAATATAGTTGGCTTTTTGCTCAGGTTTGTGATGGTGGCTTAATCTGTTGAAATGAAATGTTCAGAGTGAGTGATTTCAATGCAGTGGCCTGGTTTGAGGAATTGAAGAGTAGATATTATTCTCTAAAAGAGCAAGCTACTCCCTATTGAGGTGTCAGATGCGCATTTTTAAAACTCAAAAACGCAGGGGGAGTAACACATCTTTACACACACACTCACACTCATGCGTTGTGTTGTGATCACCCCGGCATTCTCTTGATCATTGAGATAAATCAGCATTTGGGAAAATCACTCATTCCTTATTCAAAGCCTGGCATTGTGATTATGTCTTATTCATACAACAGCTTACGATGTCTGTCTGTTTTTAATGAGTAATTGGGGATAATTGCATGTGTGGGATGATCATGTAAAAGAAGTGGAGGGAACTCTCCTCTCTGAATTTCTTTTTCCATTATTTTTGTGCATTTGCGTCACAGAGCTGAAAAACAGTATTGTGCAAATTCATGTGGGCATTGAAGCTTCCAGGATTTGTATAACCTCGTTACAATATCACGCCCACTGGAAACAGATGAACGGGTCACGATGATTTGCACACATCTTTCCTAATGTGCAATGCTGTTGTTTGGAATAAAGCATTTTTTTTTTCTGCAGTGGTGGTAGTAATACCTGACAAAAGCTTGACCATCCTGTTGCTGTAATCTGCTCCACTTTGTCTTGTTGCAGCAGATGAAGCTCCAAGTTTCGGGCCAGTGTTCGATGAGCAGCCGGTGGACACCATCTACCCCGAGGAGTCACCCGAGTCTAAAATTATCATGAACTGCCGTGCCAGAGCCAATCCACCTGCCACATACAAGTAACATATGTTCCCATAAATCCACTGTCATTACTGCACACAGTGCATTCTATGTGCATCCCACCTGGTTTCGGGATCTGTCTCCAAATAGCAGGGTCACAAGGCGGTGTGCAACCATTACTTTCAAATTGTTCCCTCTTAAATTTGCAGCTATTTTTTTACACCACTAGTCATTTGAATTCTAAGTATGACACATTAAATCCTGTTGCTGCAGCTTTAGCATAACTAGCATTGCCATTTAAGCATTTTACACTATTCATTTGAATTTAAATGCAAATGTATGTAAATATCCCCCTGCAACCTCTAATTATGTTTTTTTTTGTCACAAAGCCCAGAATTAAATGTCAGAAAGGAAAGAATTAGCTTTGACCACTGATTTTATTGAGTGCTGTAGCGGGTTTGAAAACAAAAACAGTCAATTCTCCATTAAGTATGAAATCAGTTGTGGTTTTTCTAAGGAGCAGTCATCAGTATAAGTTTATCCTGCCTTGAAGAGCTAAACACTTTAATATTAGTCAATTCAAGTCTCTGCATGTCTGGCATGTCTTCCTTGTGGTTTTAAAACAATAATAATTCAAAAAAGAAGTGTTTGCTTTATCACACTCCTAAATTCTAGCTGTTTTCCTATGCAGATGGATGCTGGGTGACACAGAAGTCAACTTAAATGAAGAAGGAAGCCACTACAGTTTATTAGGAGGAAACTTGGTTATCAGCAACCCGGTCAGAACCAAACATGTGGGAAAATACTCCTGCCTGGCTACCAACATGTATGGCACAATCATCAGTGGAGAGGCTTCTGTCCAGTTTGGATGTAAGTCGCTCAGATATGAACTGTCGTTTATTCTCGGCTGGAAAGTACAGCACTTACAGAGGCGCCCTGGAGCTGTACTTTCATGCATAGCACCCACAATGAAATTACAAGAGCACCAGAGCTGGATCATAAGTGGTGTGGAAACCCATGAATGGACTAACTTCAAATTGATGACATGCCAGCGTGTTCTTTGTTTTTTTCTATTTAAAGCTACATCTACAGAAATATTTGAACTTCATACAAAATATTTACTTGAAGTGGATTTTAACAGAGCATAGTTGGATATGGTGTGATGATTTGTTCTCTCTTTTCCAGACCTTGACCTTTTCTCATCGGAGGAGAGGTCAACAGTGTTTGTAAAAGAGGGCCAGGGTGCAGTCCTGCTCTGTGCTCCTCCACCGCATTATCCAGGTAAATGTGACAGTAGAGTCTGTTCCTTTAACATTATTGTGATTCGTCATGGAACATTGACATCTGAAAATCTAATATGGAAGTTGGAACTCTGAAAGACTGGTCTTTTTTCACATAATCCCTCAGCCTTGCTATCACTTTCATCTGAACTGTTGTTTTCATAAAAATGATGAGTCAAAATGTTGGAAATAAATTGTGTTCCGTATAAAAATGTGATGTTGAAGCGATACCCGCCCTGCTTATGAAAAGGGAAAAGAATACAAAATGCTCTCCTATTTAATTATTTTAGCCAGTCACTTCCAAAGCTTTGAACATGATCAACTAAACTGTTTCCATCTTGTCATTAGCATTGCTGATATTTATCCATAACCACCAAACCAAAAACTGTACCCACATTTTAAATATTCATGCTGATGCAAATCTGTCTCCATCCATTCAGCGTGAAAGCACTCACTCTCTGAGCAGCATCACAATTACCACAACAAGCAAAATGTGCTTACGACATGTCCCTGCTATGTGTCTCAGCTGAAAGAATGAAAAGATTTCATCTGCACTGTCAGTGGATGCTTGAGCTATAAATCCCCTCAGCAGTACATTTTTGTTGTGTGTGTTTTTCTTTGTTTTGCATGTTTTAAGATTATTCAGAGAGCCAGTCTTGCATTCATACCGTTCGGCTGCTTCCAGAGCCGCTGCTGTGTGTCCAGAAATCTTGATTGGCAGACAGTGTTTTAACTTGTCTCTCTCTGTGCAGCCGAGCTGTCTTTTCGATGGATCCTGAATGAATTCCCCACCTTCATCCCACTGGACAAGCGGCGATTTGTCTCCCAGACATCAGGCAACTTATATATCTCCAAGGTGGACTCGTCAGACAGGGGCAACTACTCCTGCATTGCTACCAGCCAATCCATCTCTAAGAGTGTCTTTTCCAACTACATCCCCCTCGAGCCGCTGGCTGAACGTTAGTATCTCTGTTCCTGTTGCTCATTGTCTAACTTCTTGTTGTGGTTTCTAGTCCAAAGCAGTACACAGGTGAAAACTAACTTTTGCTTTATCAGTTTTACAGCCAGTGATCTAAATTATTGACACAAAAGCCCAAACTGTAATGCAAATTAGATTAAGTATCTTACCACATTGATCACTGTATAAAATGTGGGCAACAGTGATGCCTGCACTGATCTGCTGTAGAGTTATTTGAATAGTAAGTTAGAGATTAAATAATAACCATGAATCCCAAATAATGGTATCCACCTGGTACGTCTCACACTCATGTCATTCAGTCTCGGTGTGAATACCAGACACAAGATGATTTTTTTTTTTCTTTTATTTATCTATTTATAGTTTCACGGATTTTTTCTTTTCTACTTTTTTCTATTAAATCACGAGTAGTCCAGTTCTCAAAAATATGATGAAGTCATACCACTGTTATTAATCTTTTAAATTAAAATTAACTGAAAGAACTTTACTCTAAAGAAGACTGGCAACTTTTCTTTTTAAGATGGAGATCGCTGGCTATAAAACTGGTGTTATGTGACTTTTTTTCCCCTTCAGAAATTCACTGTATTAATATTATTGTAAAGTACAAATGAGAAACAGCTGTTGTTGTTTTTTTGTTTCCCTAAGACACATGAATTGATGTTTGGATATGATCTAATCTAGTATTAACTGTAACTGTGAGTCACCTGATTTTTAAACTGTTGATTTGCTCAGGTCCCATCAGGAAATACCCCGCTGATCTCAGAGTCAAGTTCCCAGACACCACTGCTTTGGTGGGACAAAATATCACCCTGGAATGCTTTGCTTTGGGAAAGTAAGTGTGAAATATCATTGGATGGTGAACCTATAATTGCTAAATGTGCACTGTTTGGACTATTCTGAAAGATTTCATTTAAATGTTAAGCCTGTGTCAACCCTGTGGATGGAGGATGCAGTCTGCGTGATGCCTGGTCCAGGTTTGAGTCCTGCCCTGCAGTCCTTTGCTGCATGTCTCCCCCTCCTCTCTCTCTGCCCCCATTTCCTGTCTTATTACTGTAAATTGGACTGAGGCCTCTCCATTGATTATTGTGCCATGAATATTTCTAGGAAAGCAGGAGTATACGGTGTCAAGAGAGAATTTAAAAGGACACTATGCAGTCTGAGCACTCCAGGACAAATGGGGGCAGCATGTCACAAAAAGTTCATGTATCAGCCACTGGTGTAAAGGCACAGTAACCACCCACTACCCAATGCCACTCCACCAAGCATAACTGGTGTTCACAACAGCAAATGTGGAACAACAGTACAGTGATGCTGTTGTGCAACATCTAGAATTACAGATGTAATGTAAATTATGATTTAAATCATAATTTAAATCATAATTTAAATTATGATTAAATTATAATTCTAACTGCTCTCTCTCAACTCGAGATTTTTTATTATTTTTATTTTTTGTTAAGCAGGTGTTTTGGGAGCGTGTTTGCCATCAGCACCTGTGACTTTATTCATCTTGCAACCTGACTAGGGTGGTCACAAGCTACACAATCTAACACTGCCGCTTTTGTGAACAAAAACACACATGGGAAGCAACGTATAGCCACGCATAAAATATAAGCTATTTGAAAATGCACCAAGGGGAGAAACAATGGTGTTGTGCACAACATGAGTAATAACAGAAAACACAAAGAACGCGGGTAAAGGAAAGCATTAGCATACATAGGCAGATTGTGGTTAGAGAGCATGGGGTGAGTTAAAAAATATTATTTGTAAAAGAAAAATGTACCTACTCATATCGTGGCACATGTTGTGGCGTGTTGTGTTTCATGGGATTTCCTGCCTCCGCCCTCATTGGCTGTAGCTTAAATAGAGTTGGTCTTTGAGTTGTTCACACATGATCAAGTGCAGATGGGTGTCCACCAGCCAATCAGAGCAATCGTTGTTGGAATCACTGTCACCTTAACAGATATGCTAATAATCACCTCAGCCAGTGTAACTTCATCTTCTTCGTTTGAATGTATGAATGTAGAACAAACACTAAAACTGGTATTTCAAGGTTTGCAAGAACATTCTCACTAGTCAGCAGAGTTATGGATTTAACATGGAATCACAGCATTTTTTGAAGTCATTATACATAATTTTTGTTGATATGTGAATGTTCTGAAGTGTAAATCTTACACATAGTGGCTTTAAATACATACAGATAAAGTTAAAGAGGTTTCTCTGTATTGCCTATTGTTAAACTGCATAAAATCAAACTAGTCTCAGAAAACAGAACACAAACAGCAATGGAGTGAAATAATACATATACAGTAAAATACTTTTCTCTGTCTGTCCTTCTCAGCCCCGTACCTGAGGTCCGCTGGAGGAGGTTGGATGGAGAGATGCCACGTTATCATGAGGTGCGAATGCAAGGTGCTCAGCTGCATCTGAAGAACGTCCAGTTTGAGGACAGTGGCTCCTATAGATGTGAAGCAGTGAACTCCAGGGGAAAGGACCACCACACTGCAGAAGTGATTGTGGAGGGTAGGAAAGAGAGAGGAATTTTGAATGTAATGGCTTTAAACATATTAAAGCAGATATTAATGTAATAAGTGCTAGTTATGCAAAGTGTTATGTCCTATCTTTAGGAAGTACTTTTTTTCAAGGTTTGCTTTGGATGCCATTTTATATTAATGATTTGATTCTATGTATCATTAAGTGACTTTAACCATGTTTAAACATGTTTTCAAAGACTGTTACTTCAGCTTTTTCTTATCTTCAGCCTATCCTGAGTGGGTGGAGCAAATCAGCAGCACAGAGAAAGGCCTCCACAGCAGTTACACTATGTCATGCATAGCGAGTGGGAAACCTACACCGCAAATCCACTGGCTGAAAAATGGAAAACCGGTAAAAATTTAAACTCAAAAAATCATTTTTGTCTAATGTCTGAGCAGTTTATAGCATAATCAGAGTGGCCTCCAACCTACACACACGCTTTTGCTAATGTAGTTCAAGAGAGACAAGAAGTTGGCTGTGTGGGTGCACGTCAAGACAGGAGAAAATACCTGTTGGTATTCAGCAGCTACCAGCAAAATATGTGTAACCAGGCCTGAAAAACCCATGAGAGCAGCAGCTAGTGACAGTAAAGTGGGGAAGGTTGTGAGGTTTATCTTTATAGACGAGTGAAATCCACGTATTGTTAAATAAAATGTCCTACGGTCATTGTTACATCTACAAATGGCAGAAATCTTGATGAAAGTTTGATTTTGGTGCTGTACTCTTTAAACATCATAAAAGTTGTGACAGTAGAAGGGAACTCAAAGTGGGTCTTTTTTTTGTTTTTTGTTTTACAGATAGAGAGCAAAGATGTGAGGTTCAGCAGCTTGACATTTGATGATTCAGGGATGTACCAGTGCATAGCAACGAATCACCATGGTGTCATTTATGCCACTGCAGAACTGCGTGTGTTTGGTGAGTCAAACTTCAAGTATAATTGCAACTCAAATGGCTCTGCTAGGCATTTTAAGGTTACATTTCCAGCTGGGTAACTTCACTTTATTAGAACACATTACATGTCCTGCAATCAATACATATTCCTCTCCTCAGCCAGCGCTCCCACATTTGAACACAACCCAGTGAAAAAAGTGCTGGCTGCTAAAAATGGTCGGGTGGTGATTGAATGTCGACCCAAAGCAGCTCCAAAGCCGACCTTCTCCTGGAGCAAAGGCACAGAGCTGCTTTCCAACTCCTCCAGGTGAGCCCTCACTCCAGGCAGTGGAACTTTTCCTCTTGTTTTCCTAAATTTCACAGAATATTTTTTTTCATTCTGTTTTAACAAGATTGTGTTGTTCTGCATTGTTTCTAATGCAGACGTTCATCTGGTACCTGCTGTTGTCTGTCACTGTGAGACATATCTGGGTCACAAGGAGACTATCATGTCATTCTGCTTTAAAGTGCAACTGACATCACAACACAAAAACTATACAATATGTGTGATTTGAGGGGATTTAGATTAGCTCTAGAGCTCCCATAGTCTATATGAATTTAATGTTGTTCATGATGCTGAGCTTTAATGTCTGCCAGTGACTGACATTAAGCTTATTCTGAAGATCAGTCTGCTCAGACTGCAGTGTAAAGCTCTGCCTTGTGCTTCTCAGAGACAAAACAAGCTTAATCTGAGCACTCTGAGACCCCCCCATGCCCACTCCCATGCAGCACACACACACATAACCCCCAACCACAGTGGTGCTCATATACTGTAGAGCACATGTGTCAAACTCATTGAATACAGCCACAGGTTTATGTCAAAAAGTCACGTTTAAGCTAATGTTTGCTAAAGACTTTACAACAAAATGTTGCTAATTTTTGTCAAAATGTCTGTTTTTTGTAAAATATGCTTTTTTTAGAACAATAAATTTTGATTTTAGGACAAAAAGTTGAAATCATAAAAATATGTCAATACATCAAAATGTTGCAAAAAAGTTGATATCATGATGTCATTTTAAGTTGAAAAGTTCAAATTTTGTGACATTTGTGATTGTATGATTTTAAAAAAAAATGGTTGTTATAAATGCTCCAAAGAATTTGCAATTCTACATAAAAAAGTAAACTAGTGATTATACAAGAAATAAAAATTCTAATTTTAGTACAAAAGTCTTAAATTTATTATAAAGGTTGCTGTTTATAAGACGTCATGACAATACATCAACTTTTTTTATGAAATAAAAAGATGTGATATTGTGAAATTCACCTTTTTACAACTTTTCTAAATTGAAAAGTCAGTTGTATTTTTTATTTGCCATTATATGAGAAAATGAAATAGTGATTTTAGTACAAAAGGCTCAGTTTTATGATAATGTACTTTTTTTCTTTTTAATTTGAGATGTTATGACAAAAATTAGCTTTTATTTTATTCATTCAACCTTTATTTAACCTCGATAAAAACCTCCTTGATATCCAATATCTTTTTTACAAGAGTGCCCTGACAACAATACAGATTAAACAGTTAATTACAAAACAAACAAAACAAAACAGTGCAATATCAATAACATCATTAAATAATAAAAAGCGCTCAAGCCAAAGTCAGTTTAAACAATGGCATATAGACTTTGTTTCTGCTGAAACATTTATAAAACCCTTAAAAGAATAAATGAGACCAGGTGTTTCGAAGTTCATCCTGAAGCAGATTCCAAGCTGATGGTGCTGCAAAATGAAAAGCTTTTTCAAGTCAGTGTGAACTCGAGGAACAGTAAATAAAAATACGTCCTATGAGCACAAGTGATAAAGCCCCGTAGGCTTCTGAGAAATAAGGGAAATCAAGTAGGGAGGAAGTAGTCGTAGCAATGCCTTATAAATAAAATTATGCCAGTGAATCCAACGTCGAATGGAAAGAGAAAACCAACCAACCCGGGAGTACAACAAACTATGATGAGTCAAAGATTTTGAATTTGTAATGAATCTCAGCGCTCCATGAAACAGTGTTCAAAGCATGAAGACACTGAGAAGTGGAATACATATACAAGATGTCACCATAATCCAAAACAGATAAAAAAAAAGTAGCACTTACAAGTTGTCTTTTTTTTCTTCAAATGACAAACAAGACTTAATTCTAAAGAAAAAGCCTAACCTCAATTTCAACTTTTTTATCAAATTTTGAATATGCATATGTATATTTATGACGAGTCCAGGAACTGGTGAGAAATCTCACAACACAGCTGGTTGAGAAAGTCAATAATTAGCGTCCCTTTAATGGTAACCATGGCGATGATGTGGCTCAGGATGAAATAGAGCTCGACACCCCTGCTACAGAGAGATGATACAGCAGGCAATTGACTCTATAGCACATCCTGGCCTCTGTGTTAATGTTTCACGTATAGCTTCTTATTCTCAGAGTGTGTGTAGACTTAATTCCAGTTCCTCCTCAGGGTGTTCATCTGGGAGGATGGAAGCCTGGAGATCCGCAATGCCACAAAAGCAGATGAAGGCAGGTACACGTGCTTTGCTGAGAATGACCGCGGAAAGGCCAACAGCACAGGATTTCTGCTCGTCACAGGCAAGTTCCAGCCAGAGATGTTTAAACGATGTTTAATTCAAAGTTCTAGCCATGTGTGATCTTTCCTGAGCTGCTGATGCTGCTTTGATGGATATCATTAATCAGAAGGGATTCATTCTTGTCACTCTGTCCCATCAAAGATTCTTGACCTCCAAATGTCTGCTGTTGTTTCTTTAAAGCCCTCTGAGCAGAGTGACAGCATACAGGCCACTGCTGGTTACTCAGTCATTCCTCCAAGGGTAGATGCATGAGGACTGTTCTTTGTTTTCAATGTGAAAACACAAAGACTCAAACCACACACACTATTCAGTGGAAAACAGAAGAGGACAGGAGTTTGAGATCAGCAAGATGTCCAGCTGAATAACAACTTATAACACAGTTAGAAGATATTCTCCTTGTCGCTGCATGAAATCTCAGCTGTCAAGCTTTATTTATTTATTTATTAAACAAATGAGCTCTGGTGGTGCTGGATGCACAGCTCTTTTCTGCCCTCTTCTGGACATCTCTACATATTGCTCAAGTAAGATTTTTGAAGCGCTTAAATCTGTCCACTGACTCCCATGTCTTCTTCTCTAGAGTCCACAAAGATTACACTGGCACCATCCAGTGCTGATGTTAAAGTCGGGGAGAACCACTTCATGCAGTGCGCTGCATCACACGACCCTTCACTGGACATCACCTTCATTTGGTCCCTGGATGGAAGAGTTATCGACCTGCACAAGGACAGCCAGCATTACGAACGCACCCCTGTGAGACATCTAATTGGTCAATCACTTTCTTTTGAAGAGAAGAGAGCACGAAAGGGTTATTTCTGAACTGAACACAAAATCCCATCTGATGTTTGAAGTTCATCACCATGAAACTCATTTTTGAGGTTAGGTTGATGTTAATGTTGTTTTCATTGGAATACTCAAAGCTGAAAAGCACAGTCTGCTGTTAATGGGTATGGCTCTACAACTCGTTTTACCTACTTTCCTTGAGTGGAATCGTGTGTTATCTGTCACTTTCTGTGGCCATTCATTATTGTTGACATGACCTCCTTTCACTCCCAGTGCAGCTTTCACCACAAGGTAGCAGTTTCTCATTTGCCACTCTGCCCACTTAGCAACCACCAAATTATGACCGTGATTGATGTCACCCTAATTTTTGTGTACAAGGATTTTCCTCTTGTAAAAGTGGGGTTTGGTTTCTGGTGGTGTTAGCAAAACCAGATAACGTTTCTAGCAGCAACTTTAAAACACTGATGTATTTGTACTTGTATTTTCTTTTTATGTAGCTTTGATTTGCTAACATGGAATAAAAAGACAGATCACCCAAATTGACCTAGAAAATCTAAATCACTTGAGTGACTTGTCTGAAAATGGCACCTTTTCCTTTGTTGAGATGAGCTTCCAGCTGAAAGATCATTAT
>JBAMYA010042946.1:0-13868 GCA_037176975.1 Arrhamphus sclerolepis
TATATATATGTACACACACAGACTTCTATCAGATAGTTATCTATCTATCTGATAGAAGCCTGTGTGTATATATATATATATATATATATATATATACATATACATACGTACATATATATACAAACACACACTTCTATCAGATAGATAGATATCTATCTATGAATATTGAGCGTAAGTAGAATAATAAAAAGTGGGACGATATTTACGTTTTAAACGACTAATTGAATTTTACAGCAAGCTGTATATGGCCATCGTCCCAAATTTACTTTAATGCCACTCCTCCCACCCCTCTACACCCCCAGTTTCCAGTTACTTGAAAGCGCCACAGGTGTTTGCGTGAGTTGCTAAATAATAAAACGTGGCAGAGCGTCCGCGCGCGACTCCAACTGTGTCTGACGTCAGAGCTTTGGGGAGCGACGTCTCTGATGAGACCCCACACATTTGAGCTGTTATGCCGGAAAATGCGACCTTCCAGGACTGGGTCCATCACTGGGACCTGAAGGACAAGTCGTCTAAGGTTCACATTTATGCCACTTGGTACAAAGTCCGGAGACGAGTCCACGGAAAAGCCAACTTACTGTTTGAAAACAGCGTTTCAAGATGTCTCCGCGGCAAACGCGGCAAAGGACGCCAGCCAAAGGGCCCCGGTGAGGTTATCTTTAATTAGGCTATCCACTGTCTAAATGCACCTTTTCCTTATTTATCCAAACGGAAAAAGAAAAGTGCATGTAATGTTTGCTTTCTGGTAATTGGAGCATCGCTGTCTTTGAATTAACATTTTAAATTTTCATGCAGATGATTTGAAGTTAACAAGCTGTTAAATGTGATGAGCGCTTTAAAGGCTTTTCTAATTGAACACAGCGTCCTGATGACTTCAGTTAATGTGTGCACAGTGGTGGTGACAAGTAAAGCAAATTGTACTAATGAGTGCGCGCGTGCACGGGCGGAGGCCGGACCCCCACCCCACCCCCTCTGCCCTCCCGTGCGCGGCACCAACATGGAGCCCTCGCGTGACCCGGTTTGCTCCTCGTGGTTGCAGGGCGGCCATTCTGTGTAAACTTGTGTTTTTGTGACGTGACGGGAGGAAGCAGACAAACTATCTGGTCACGTGACACAGATGTTCAGAGACTCTTTGAAGTCCATTTTTCTTGGAACTAAAAAGAGGCAGAACAAATCTGTCAAAGCCAGCAGCAGAGCCGATGGCTAGCTGTCAGTCAAGCATGTCCAGTGACGTTCAGGCATCTGATTAGTCAGCTTTATTGCTTAACATAAATTTATTTGCTGTAGTTCAAAATCATTCATCCCCTGTACAGTTATTAAGGATGTAAAATGTAACAACAGGTGGAAAAAAACAAAACAAAACAAACGACAGGAGTTTTTGTAGGCTGCAAATGCATTTAATTCTGATGTAAAGTAGGCACTTTTGGGTCATTGGGGATCTGTTCTGCTTTGGAGCCAGCACCTAGTGGTCAGTGGAGGAACTGCAACAAAATGTTTTTCCAGGATGAGCTTTAACCCAGAAGTGGGATGGTTGCTGCTTATTTTTTTCGAAGTTGCGCACTGAGTTTTTGTTTTAATCCATGTGTTAAACTGAAGGCCTGTGGGCCAAATCTGGCCTGCCACTTTATTTAATCTGGTCCAGGGGAGTGTGTAAAGACAACCATAAACTTATAAGTAGAACATTTCTGAGGAAATTTCAAGGCGACTGCCCGTTTGAGTCAGTTCTGACATCAAAAAGTGAATGAAAAATGAAAAATGTTGACAAAAGATGTAAAACATAAAAATTTAATTTTATGTCAAAATGGAGCAAAACCTTGATACTTTCCAGCAAAAAAATTGTAATTTGTGCCTTTGTGTCTTTATGATTTAAAAAAAAAAAAAAAAAAACTTGGATATTGCAGGATTTGCAATTTTGCAACAAAATTTGCTGTTTTATGAAAAAGTAAGAAAAATGTTTTAAATTTGTGACTTTTAGAAAGGAAAAATTGTGATTTTATTGCGAAAGTCTCAATTTTCTTACAAATGTTAATTTTATGAAATTTCATATTTTAATGCCCCTCCTCCTTTTTTTTTCTTAACAATCGAATCCAGGAACCATCAGGAAATCTGACAACATAGCTGGTCGAGAAAGTAAAGAATATCCACGCCTTTTAACGGTAACCATGGTGACGATGTCGCCCGAGATGAACCAGAGTTTGATACCCCTGCTTTAACATTTGACAGCTTGTGGAATCTGCAACTCAGTGGTTTTTAATATTGGGACATTACACTGATGTAGCGTAATTTCTTTGAAATGCAAATTGATGACTAATTCAAAACATCTTTTTCTTGTAGTCAATTACTGCTACAGAAGCTAAAATAAAAGTTTTAGTCATGAAGTGAAACTGTAAATGTGAAGAGCTGGATCGGTCCAAGGTTTAACTCCGCCTCTCTGGCGTTTCTGGAACTTGCTGTGAAACAATATTCAAAGTGATTAAAGGAGACACTTGCTCACAAAAAAAGAAGAAAAAAAAGCACCTTAGTTTTTAGCATTTGATCTCCTGGAAAGGGATTTCTTTAATGATGGAGGCAGAATTCACTGTTACTGAGTTTTCTCAAGGCCTCGGGGTTGGAGTTCAACGACTTGAGCCTGGATATAGATTACACATAAAGATGGAGGATAGGACAACCAAATTACTGCAGAGATGGGGCCATTGTGTACACAGACTTTATGGCTGCAGGCAGAAGGTGATGCGATGTCCTCCTGGCTTCCATCATCTGTGTTTTCCACCTGATATGATTTATGATGCATTTTGATTGGCCACATTGCATCTATGCTGGCAGAATGATCAGCGCTGCTGTAATGGAATGAGATAAGGAAATGATGCTTAGAAAAATGTTTGGGGCAATATTTTACACTTTCTATCACAGCTGTGATAAAATTTCATAAAGGTGGAGTTTTTTTGTAATTTTGTAGGAATATATAGTTTCTGTGGAGCAGACTGTCACGGGTTATGAGAGGAATTGCTCATGTCTTCACGTCCTCATAGTTTGACTTTTTATTTTTTAATTTTTGAAACCTAATTTACTTTTTTTGCTTTGCCTTTACACACAGCACCATTCCAACCCAGTTAAGACCTTGCTTTTCATGACCTTTGCCTCACTAATGTAATCAGAACGATAAATAAGCTTTTAGAGGTATTCAGATTTTATATAGACATCTCTGCACTCTTTTGATGGCATCCTTCAACACGAACTGTTGAAGGAACTTAGAGTCCAGGATGGTTGTGAGGAAGAGGACGTTGTGGTTTTAATGCGCCCCTTGTTGAGCTGGATTCACACAGCAGCATTGTGTTTGTCATCTGTATCCGTCTCCAGTCGGGTCCGATGCTTTCATCAAAAGTTGAGAGATTTTCAACTTTTGACACACCTAACGGGGCAGCTAGAGCCAAGCCCATGACATTGTACGTGGGTGTGGGTCTGTGGTGTCTCATATCTCATATGATTGGACCTTGAAAAAATTAATAATCACAGTGTTTAATTTTCTTTTCTTTTTTTCTTCTAAGTTTATGGTCATAAAGAGATGCAAGTGTCAGAAATAAAGCCTGAAAGGAAGTGGCGGAGATGGTGGCTTAAAGCCTGTTAGAGCTGTCAGCCTGCTGGACACTGACTTGTTCCTTCACATTCAGAATAGTTTGGTGGTCAGAGCTGGAGGCTGACATGTTTGACTCCAAACGTGCTCAGACTGTTGAACTTCTTCAGTGGACTCATAGGAATAGCTGCGTTTGCTCCAGTGTGTGTGCTGACATGTAGAGACGCAGAAAGACACCAATGGTACTGTTAATCACTCTGCGCTTGGTAACGGTACCCCTTAAAAACAACTAGACAACACCTGACTTTGTCTCAAGGTTTTGGATGACACACCGGAGCGTAAATGAAGCTCTGTGTTGTCGGGGGTCTGTCATGTCCTGCTGTCCTCCTCCTCTCATTTTCTTTGGGTCAATGTGTTTCATTCAACACATTTAGCAAATCTCCTCAACCAGGATTACTGCTTCGCAGGGATTTAGGATTTCTGCCTGCCCAACACATGTCGCACAGTTACCTTTTGGGTGTTGTGCTTTCATGTCTGTCCTGATTTCCAGACTTGGCCTCTTTGTCACAGAAGCCAGCAGTTTTCAGTTGAACGCTAGAAGAGGGCACAAGATGGCACAGCACAAAGACAAATGGTTCTTCTGAACGCTTATTTTCTGGGTGTTTGAAGTGGACGGATATTGACATCACTATGCGACAGGACAGCTTTGCCTGGACACGGACACTGCGATCTTATTAACCAACTGTTGATGAGGATTTTGTTTCTCCTCTCTCTCTGTGGACTTGTCTCCGTACTCTGCTTTATACCCACAAAACAAACTGCATCAAGGTGTAACAACAAAGTTTTATGTCTAGACGTTAATGCAAGAAGTTTATTGACTTAACTACTCACACGTGCTTTGTTGCACGAAGAACCTCTTGACTTCAAGACAACGAAACAAAGAAAACACAGTTCTCAGTCATACTGGTATGAGTACATCTAAGAAAACCAGCTTTGCTCCCGTGCCTTCAGTCTGGATGCGTTCCGCTGCCGCCGTCGCCACGGGAGACATGCCTGGACCTCCAGCTAAAGGGGCTTTCTACCTGGAGGAGCACAAGGGCAAACATAAGGATGGGGTTCAGTATGAGAGCCAGCAGCAGCCCCCGCTGTCCCGCGTGGTGGAGGACTTCTTCTGGATAGGCAGCAGCATCGTGGCTTTTTCCAAGTGGCGGCTCGGCTACATGGGTAAGCTGAGCCAGAGCCACCCACATATGGGAAGTTTTTAACCGCTTTTGGTTTAATAAAATTGGCTTTTCGCTACGTTTGGCAGGAGAGAAATGGACAAGTACTGAACTGGTGCAGTCTGATTTTCAGCATGAAATGATACGCTGGACAACAAATGCATTTCTGTCTTGTAATCATGCAGGAAGTGAGTTAGAAATGCAAATGTTGGTCTCTTGTGTTTCAGTTTATGTGGTTCATTGAAATGAACCCAACATGTGCACAAAATACTTTTTTTTTTTTTTTTCTTTCTTTTTTCACCCTAGACCTATATTTCACAGTAAACTGGGTTAAGCCCACAGAGTGTCATTCAAAAAATAGAATAGAATAATATCTCAGTGAATGAAATGTTTAACTGGATCAAAACTGCAGCTAAAATGAGGAAGAGCTGTTGTGCAGCTGCACTGATTCAGCAAACGTCAGGGTTTTCTTTTTTACAAACTTTTGAAAGGTGAAAGGAACCAAATAGACTGAATTAGTAGAAACCACATTCAGATACATGAACACTGGCACATCACAGTCTTTGGTAAAATTATTATTATTTTTTTAATGAACGATGTTTTGACAGAGCAGACTACATGGACATGAACCACTTCCTGATTTGGGATTTTTTTGTTTCTAGCATTTGATGGAAATGAAATCTGAAGCAGCTCGTCTGTGCTGTTCAGGGTTTCATTTTTAATTATTTCCAAGGTAGTGATGGCGGCTATAGAGTAACATTAATCCATGCATTCTAAACTAAGTTTAAAGTTTTACTCTCAATACAATATGTTCAAATTAAGTATATTGTGACCTGTGTAGCTTTTCCTCTTAGCATCTTAGCCTTTGTTAGCTTTGTGATACTGAGCATGCTCAGCAGGTTGAATTGTTTATTGTCCCACAGAACTTCCATTGTTCTTCTTCCATGGTCTTTTTTTTTTTAAATACCTTATAGGTTGTACATGGACCAGAAGTCTTTCTGTATAGTTGTTAGTTGTCAACAGTGGAGACCAGAGGTCAAATACGTTATTTTACAAGTTCTTGAGAAGAAAAGGCAAATGTGTGTCCGTCTCTGTCTGCCTTGGGAGGGCAGGATGGCGAGCTAATCTAGCTGGCAGCGTGCCTGAGGCGACATCACAACATTGATATTCTTAACTTCGACCACCCAGCTTGCTTACGCAGGATGTTTTAGTTACTTTTGAAAGGTGTCCAGTTTGGGTCCTCTATCTCCAGTTACTCATGACTCACTGAAGCAGATTGCTTTAATTTCTTCTGTATCTGTTTAATCGTTCGGTGTGTCCAGAGTTGCGCTACCGTGCCAGCTGACTTTGTGTTTGCGTCTGCAGCTTCACCAGATTGACTATCTGCAGCATGGACTCTCCGTTGGTGTGTGTTGTTCGTGGCTGCAGCATATGGTCTGAGACAATCCCCCTGGGTTTAACCCAGAGCCCCGACAAAGTGGCTAAATCCACCTCGACACACATTCTGCTCAGCAGCCTCGCAGGTTGAGCTGCTGTGTCAGTGAGGTGATGTGTAGATATCTCGCTGGCCTGAGCTCTGTTTTGGTGAAGTGTTACCTGTGCCACCACCTGCTGTCTGCTCTCTGAGTAATGTGCCACGTCAGCTGTGAGCTCCAACAGAACTCATAACGTCCTTTACGACGCTGCAGTTTCGATGTAGATTCAGATGTCGCTCAGATTCCTCTGCATGCTTTGGTTTGTGATGCTACAGCAGATTTGTTGCGACATTTTAGACTTTTGAAGAGGCTTTGCGTAAACCTTACGCAGCATGCTGATTTTGTTCTACAAGACTACATGAAGTTTTCTGTCGAGAGATGTGCCAAAATGTACCCTCGACATCAAATTGTGGGGATTTCTCTTCCATAATATCAAATGGGGAGGGAACAAAAAAAAAGAAGTTTTTTAAAAAAAAAAAGAAAAAAAAAAGAGCTTGGTAAGATGTAAAGAAGTTGTTGACACGTGGTAGCCTTTGTGCTTTCATTCATCATGCTCACAGACTCGTTTTCATCCATTTTACCATCCAGCATTCTCCTTATCCACATATGCTTTAAATGTGATGTGGTAACCATGGCAACAAGCCCAGATCCCCACCGGTAAAGACTGTACAAGCTTTCTGCATGTCTTGTGCACCACTTTTGTGTCTCCACCTCGACATGCTGTTGTGTGTGTGTGTGTGGTGTGGGGGGGGAGGGGGGGGTCCTCTGAAGAACAGTGAAAACAGATTTTCCCCCTCCCCCCTTTATCTTCCTGATTTCACACTACAGCAGTTAATCCTGTAATTCCTGCGTTTTTGTTTAAATAAGTGCCTGTTGGAGCCGTAAAAGTTGGCCTCCAAAGCAGCTCTCGTGTGATTTTTGTCTGAAGCACATTCAGATCGGGCGTCCTGCCGCCATAACAGGTGACTTCCACACTCGCACTACCTGGATCAGTCCGCCAGCTTACATGTGGTGTGAGCAGAAGAAGCATTTTCACCCAGTTTTACTACGGCAGTCACAAGGATTTGTTGTCTGAATGTTGAGAGAACGTAAAGTTGACTGATGGTTAATTTAAAGAGTCCCATTTGTTATCCAGGCACAGCTGTCTTTCCCAAAGCAATCTCTAACCTTTCCACCAGGCAGGTTTGGGTCAAATGCATTTCTTCCACCACTTGTGGCTAAATGAATACTGCTCTGAGCTTTCTTTTTTTTTTAACCACTCCACTCGTCTTTGAACGCCTATAGACCTGATTTTAAAGGTTTTCTTCCACCCCTTAGGTTAAGCCCTGCAGCGAGCTCCTCCCCAGTGGGCTTACCTCTGTGCAGTACAGTGGGGAGATATTTCAAAGATTAAGCCTACTTCCTAAGGCGTATCGCAGGCACAGAAAGCTGTGTCTCATGAGCGAGCAAATTGTCCTTTCAGTTGACTGTGAGACGAGGGCTCTTAAGCTGCCCTCTCATACGTGAGGAAGAGAAAATGTGGAAAGAAACCATAAAGCAGAGTGTGGTCCACGTTGAATCTAGGCTGGTGCTTTTCTGTGTCAGTGAATGCAGCACCCCTCCCCCTCCCATGAGACTTGGTTTATGTGACTCAAGGTGTGGCCCTTTTCTTTTCTCCTCCTTTAAAGATGAAGTCAACGACTGGAGATTTGGTTGATGCCAATGAACGTCTGTACCAAATGTCAGTCCTTCAGCCTGAGCTGGATGTTGGCCTGAAGTGTGTTTGGTTGCAGTTCCTCCTACTGTTAGGTTCTGGCTGCAAAACAAAGACAAAAACCCCACTGACTTCCCTGTCAGAACTGCAGCAGACTTGCAGCCTGGTACAAAAATTGGTTTTGGTCTTAGTATTTAGATTTTACATCCATCACAACTGTACAGGGGTGTTTATTTTATTTTATTTTATTTTATCTTATCTTTTGTGCGATCACTGGCGCTCGTCTCCATTACGATGGAGTCAATCTTGTGCTACTAGGAAGTGAATTTGAATTCTTTATATCTGAATGTGAATTGTTTGATTTGAAACCAAATTGATCAGTTTGAATAATTGCTTTTAAAATCTGAATGAACTTATTTGAAATAGAATGTGAACGTGCATGATGATATAATCAAAACTGTATTTCATTCTGTTGAAAAATTCAGCTCCCTAATTCATTCTCACTTTTCGGTTTCACTTCTCTCCATTCAGATTCAGTTTTTCAATTTCAACTTTTTGTGCAGCACATCTGGGTCCTGGCGTCAGGCAAAACTAGTCGAACGCAGATGGGAAGAAGTCGATTTTACAACAGTAACGCAATTTACACTGTGTTTATCAGGCGTAAACACCTGCAACAGTGATCAGCGGCTCAATGCTGCAGGAAGAAAGAAAGAAATCCCAGCATGTATGACAGGAAGTCTCAAGTATTCATACAAAATGATGTTCGTCAAGGCAGCTGCTTGTGTGTCGCCTCTCTCTCGCTCTCAGGAAACGGCGTCCATGATACTGTGACATAAACAGTCTGGACTTTAGCAGCAGCGGCTAATGATCGCTCATTGTTTCATCCCATACAAATAATTATTGGAGATACGATGTGCCCACTGGTGGACTGACCAGCTGCCATACTGGGACAAACCCCGGCTGGCCGATGCCATCACTCCCAGACGCGGTCTCCGGTGCCAAATCATTATCAGCTGAATGGAAGATCACCAACAATTAATCAATAATCATTTATTAGAGGAGCTCCACTCTTCTTTTCTGACTGATTGCTGTATTTTTATGATATAAAAATACATACATACAATAAATTTAAAAGATGTCTTTAGCTGACCTGACAACCCAGTTGTCTCCCTGTCAAACATTTAAAAATAAAAATTGATGCACCGGAGTTGCTAAATGAGCATAATAAAACGGTACAGCACAGCAGGTTACTGCACTAATCGTGCACAAATGTAACATATTAATTAGATGTGTAACCATGTGATTGTTGGTTCCCAGTTCGGTTTAGCATGTTTCTGGTGGAGACCTCTTGCTCTTTGGAGTGTTGGTCTGATTCATATTCTGTTTATGGAAACATCGTTATATTACAACTAAAACCGTATTAGATTTGTTGGAGGAAAAAACATGGCCTCTGCTGTCTCTGAGGAAGAATGCTCCGTTAAATTAGATGGAAGCCCTTTACTCAGTTTCTCATTTCATGGCTTACTGCTGCCTCTGTGGCTGAAGGACTGATGATCCTGAGCTCTGTTGTTGGACATGAGGCTCTGCAGGAAGCCCAACGGCCACAGAAATGACTCTTCCTGTGAGATCAATGAAAAGCTGTTCTACAACCATGAAGCCTTTATCCTGCGTGAGTTCACTCTGCAAAATCATTAAGGAAGAGCTCAATACTTTTTTCTTCTTGCTTTTTTTTTCTTCCTTTCTGTGAAAATGAAATTTTAGAAGCATTCGTACTTGACCAGGTGTTTTGAAATTGAAAATGTACAAACTAAATGAATACTTTGGAACTATTAAGAAAAAATTAACTCCAGCACCTTTTGGTCACAGCAGAAAGTTTTTTTTTTGTTTTTTTGTCCCTGAGCCACAATATACTCTGATCTGCAATTCCAGATTTTAACACGACGCCAGATCATTGTAATCGTTTGTCTAATTAACAGTGATTATTGGGCTGCAAAGTAGATGCTTAAGAAATGTTCTATATTGGCTTGTTTGGTGTCTTGCTACTAGGGGTGTGGTATTGGCGAGGGCCTCACGATACGATACGTATCACGATACATGTCACGATACGATATGTTATTGGAAATTCCCCAGCTTATCAAGGCAGCATCAAACCATCCTGCAACATCTACTGGAGTGGAGGTTGTATTTGTTTTGGATGATGATCACAAACCATTTAAACCATGTTTAATTTTTATTAATCCTTCAAAGTCTACTAATAAACAGTCTTACTTTTTCTCCCTCTTCTTTTTCATATCAATAAATGTCCCAAAAAATGTTTTTTTTTTTGTCAGTTCTTTTGCCCATTTTTTTCAAGATAACTTAAACTTTCAAAATCTATTAAACTGTAATTTTTACGGTTATAGATGCATTAAACTGTGTGAAATAACAAAAAAAAACAAAAACACCTATTTGAATCTTCAGCAACTTATAATGTAGGTGAACAGGTCCAAAGATTAGCCTCAGCACTTTTACAGTACTAATAATGCTCTTCATAAAACAATTATTTTAAATATGCATTTGATAATGATGCCACTTGGCCCTGAGGACTGTTTCAGTTAAACACTGTTTGAGGTTGAATTTCTCTGAGGTGTTTGCAAAACAGGCGGAAAATAGGAAGGAAAAAAAACAGCAAAACGACAGTTAACTTTGAGGGGAAAAAAAACCAAACCATTAAAAGTTATTTAGAACCATGAAAATACTATGAACTTCCAAACACTACTTGCTATTTGCTCTCTCTCATCCGCTCTCCTCTTTGTCAACACAGCACGAGTACCGCTGTCACTGCCGTGATGTACATACGTGTACGTCAGCGCAGAGCTGCACTTCTCGGCCTTCAGAATCCATTTGAGTTATGTTGTTGGCGCAAACGGTTCAAGAGTTGCATTAATTCTAAGTGTGTCATGTCAGCATCAGTTTTTAGAGTAATAATCGATATTTGGAGTCAGAAATCGATATTGTGAAAATAGATCTCGCGATATATCGCCATATTGATATTTTATCACGTCAGTACTTGGTACACATTATTTCATTGAAATTTTACTTTAATAAGGACTTTAAAGAAGATATTATGACGAACAAATATGGATTTGGGTGTTTAAAATGACAAATCAAATTTCAGAAATAATGCTATCCTGTAGCTGAACTGAATGGGAAAAATCTTTCACTTCATATTCTCGGTACTCTGAAATCACAGGCTTGTTTCAGAGATCATCCAGCTGAGCTCACAAAGCTATAAGACCCATTTCCAAAATGCAGAGGAAGGGGGTGAAGTTGGACAGTGGTCGTCTCCGTCTCCTAAAACCGGCTGTTATGAGCTCTGTGGTTGAAAAGGGAACTGCGCTCCTCTGTCTCTGATGTTTTGGACAAAGCATGTTGCTGAGATCCCTAGAAACTTCGTTGACCTTTTTTGATTAGAAGAAAAAGCTTCCCTTTGAAACGATAATGAATAACAAGGAACATGTTTAAGAATCAGACATTCAGAAGACGGATGAGTTTCTTGCATTGGTGACATTTAATACGCGTGAAACTTGTGTGGACCAGCTGTGCAGTAATGCGTCCTGAGCTTTCACCTGTCAGCCTTCAGCCCGTCCATCTCCAAATCAGTGCAGAGTTTGCTGCAGAATGAATGACACCTTGACAGCATGTGACAACCTGCAGTTTCAGGCCTCATTAAAGTGTTAAAATCCTCAAGCTGAAAATGCAGAGGCTGAAACTGCTGCACAGCACGTTTGGCACCATTTTCTCTGTTGCAGCCAGATTTTGCTGAAATAAACTCAGGATGGTATTTTGTGATTTCAGTTGTTGCAAAGAATAGTTTAAAGCCGGATTGTTGAGGTTTTTTTTTTTTTTTTTTCCTTTAGTTTCTTTAGAGTTTTGACTCCTTTTGCATGAATTTGTGATAGAGATCGACCGATATAGGTTTTTCTATAACCGATGCCGATACCGATGTTTAGATGTCAGTGTAGTCGATCGCCGATATATGCTGCCGATTTTTATTTTATTTTATTTTTTTTTTATTTTTTTGGATGACTTTTAGGGACAATACCTTGATGTTTTCCCCTTAATTTGCATGCTAAAATATCATACTAATAATAAAAGAGGATGCACAAGATTTCTAAACGTAACATAATTTATTGAACACTGTCTTGAATTATCTTTGCACAGCACGGTATCAAAATAATGTAATACAAAATATTTATCTAAAGTGAAGAAGAAAAAATCAACAAGCAATATATGAATAAATAATCACTTATATAAAAGATTTAGAGTATTTGCCCAAAGCTCAATTTTTCAAGTTTGTTGGAACACTTAAAACTGGAAAACTTAAATATACATTTAAATGAAAATACAACTTTAGAAATGAAAATCTATATATATAAAAGTGAGCTCCCATTGCAGATATTGCACCTTCTTTCCCTGAAATGCTGCAACACTGGATTTGATTTCTTTTCAGCCGTCACACAGCAATTACAGAACAGAAGAAACAATCATGTTCAGCCTTTTGTTAGTGCCTTCAATTCAGGCTATAATTCAGATATTAAAAACATTAAAATAATAAGATCACTTGCAAAAAAAAACAAAAAAGGATAGTAAAAAGTGCAGGTTTAAGTGTAGTTTTTATTGTCACCAGTTACAAACCAATCACCATAACCTAGTAAGCCCAATCACACAAATAAACGTCGGAACACGTCACTTTGTCGTAGACGCCGTTAGACTGATCATTTTTATTCACATTAGCTACACAGCTGATGAGAACACACAGATCTGCATATTCCTGAGCTGGATTTTCATTAATGCTAATAAGTTGGATGGAACCCGACTATTGTGTGCATTAAACCATTCTACCCGAAATGTCATAGACTACACCGGTTCTGTGAGAGGGGCGGAGTAACGTAACGTTAACCCTCCAATCACGCTGCAGTGTTTGTGAGCTGCCGCCTTCCCGCCCCACGCACAGAGTGAAATTCTACAACCACGACACAGGAGAAATAAAACAGAACTTATGACACGGGGCTAATATGTTTGCAGGCAGGGTGCTGATATGTTTTAGTTTTTAAAGCTAACGGCAAATAACCAGCCACAGCATTATGCTAGTTCCAGATGGTTAAATGTTATTCGTTTTTTCTTTCACTAAACGCATCATAGCAGCAACACATCATAGTTTACTAGTAACATAATAGCAAATAAATGGCCATCAAAATGTAAGAATTTAAGCCTTACCTTTGTCTTCTAGGACTGAATCTTCCAAAAGTTTGTTAGGGGTCCTCCACGTGCGGCCACACCACTCCAATAGCATGCGGCTGCCTGCGGATGTGCCTGACTTCAAATTGGCGCAACCAAGCAAGGATGTCGGCCGATGCCGATGAATTAAAAAATTACAAATATCGGCCCAATATATCGGCCAACCGATAAATCGGTTGATCTCACCATGGGATGTCTGATCATGTCTGATCTGTTTTTGCATCATTTGAACACCGCTCCAAAGATGTCTGTGAAACCATGACCGTGATTGGCCTACATACAGTTGGAACCAAAAGTACAAACACAGTAAATAAAAAGACACATAACCTGTTTTTCCTCCACTTTTCTCATGTCTGACAATAGGTCAGACTAAATGTTTCCTGTTATAGTTCAGTTAGGAATAACAAAATTATTTCTGTTTCTTAAATGGCAGAATAAATATTTATACATATATGCACACACACACACACACACACACACACACACACACACACACACACACACACATATTTACATACATGTATACATATATATGTATGTATGTATGTATATATGTTGCCATGTGCTCGGGGGTCAAGCTCTGGGTTTCTCAAGCGCCTAGAGATGACTTGTCGTAAATAGGCGCTATA